>BJBW01012703.1:11885-41577 GCA_004320125.1 Scolopax mira | reverse complement strand
CCTTCCTCTCTTCTCTTTTCCTTAAGGGGGGGAGGGAGGGACCATCTGTCGTTCTGGTTGGTTGATTCGGTCAAAAACACGACAATCTTGTATCCAAGAAAAGATCCCATTAATTTCTTCCATTTTGAAAAATGTTTTCTCACTCCTTACCTCTGATTCTAAGCTTTTAACCAATTATTGATCCACTCAAGTAATTATCTTTTCAATGTAATGCAATGCAATATGATGATATGATATATGATATAATATGATTAATATAATATAATATAATATAATATAATATAATATATTCCTGCATAATCTCTCCTTAATAAATTTTGGTAACTAGACCTTGCAGATACTCTGCCAGCAAAATCACATTTATCCACATACATACTGATGTCTTTAAAATATCTAAAACATGACTTTTTGTTACAAAAGTTAAGACTTCGGCAATCTATCCTGCTAATACATGTCCACTAACAATATTAATTATTGCAGTGTTTAAATAATTGGCCATGTATATTTGTGAAATTTATTGCAATTCTCCTTAATTCTTTCTTTAGGACAGGTATATTTTTCATATTTCAGTGTTTAGGACCCAGGCCACTTTAAATATGAAAATTTATCACACAATTAGGTTTTAATCTTGATTTCCTTTAGCTTTCTTGGGTAAATATAATCTATATTGTCTATTTGCTACTGTTCAGTTTGGTCTATTTGTTTCATAATGAGTATAATAATAATGTTTTGTATAAGAATATATTCATAAGTATCTGAAGGGTGGTTTGAGGGAGGATGGAGCCAGATGCTTTTCAGTAGTTCTAGTGACAGCATGAGGGGCAACAGGCACAAGTTGGAACATAGGACATTCCATTCAGATACAAGGAAAAACTGCTTCACAGTGAGGGTGACAGAGCCCTGGAACAGGCTGCCCAGGGAGGTCGTGGAGTCCCCTTCTCTGGAGATCTTCAAGACGCGCCTGGATGCAGTCCTGAGTAATGTACTATAGGCAATCCTGCTGGGGCAGGGGAGTTGGATTAGATGATCTCTAGAAGGTCACTTCCAACTCCAACAATTCCATGATTCCATGACAATGTCTTTTATAAGCACTTGAGGTTGGTACAAGCCTTTGAAGACTCACATAATAAAGAGTGAGTGACTGAATAAATAAATTAATAGATAGATAAATAAGTACTTGTCAGATTTCCTTAATTCCTATGAGGACTTATTTTATCATTTACTACCTTAACCATCTACTGAGACTAGAGTTTGACTTGTTGGTCCTGAAATTTTAATAGTATTATTTATGTTTTTTGGAAAATTATGTGTCAAACTTATCTTAGGTATTTCTTACTGTATGTATCATTTAACATCACAGGGTTAATGATACTATTTTCTTCACTTGGAAATGCCTTTGTCTTTTTGAAGAGAAGTTTCTTACTTTTAATCAACTCTCTTACCTTATTCTTTCAAAATGACGGTTTCTTTTGACCTTTATAAAATACTTTTTGAGGTAGCAGTCATATACTCTGGGCTTCTAGTATGGAGTTTTTAAGTAGCTTCTATGCCAAAAGGAAGATTTAACTCTCTTAGACACTTTTTAACAAACATCTTCAACTTTTATGTAGTTTGTCCTTTCAAAGAAAGATACAAATGCAATGGATTCTGGGGGTTTATTGCTCAAAAAAAGATTTACTCAAAGTAAGGAAGTGGATCTTTGTACTATTATGAACCAAGGCAAGGTTAGACTCTCCCGTCATGAACTCACTAACCAACTGCTACATAGTGCTGTCATAGATTGCATCTTAAAATGTCATCTTGGCTTCACACTCTGCTGTGATATTTGCCAGCCCTGCAGTACAGTAGTTAAAGTTTCCTATTACTGACACATTTCCTGTTTTTATGATCTTTTTTATCTCCCTTGTTGGGTTACAGTTAGTGTCATGTTCTTGGCCAGATAGTCATTGATACAAAATCAATACTGTAGCATTTTTCCTTTATATGCCTTTTATTATATGTGGATTTCAAGTTATTCATTGAGAGCATTATTTCACTAAACCGATTCATTTCTAAGCTCCATTACTGACATAACCTATTCTATTTTTCCTGGATAATTTGTGTCCTGCTTCTTTAGTACTTGAGTGACGTTAAGCTTGGTCTTTCTACCAATGTAGAGTAGTTCCCAATGTGGCTGTATCCATCATCCTTAATGTTCTTGTTATTTTAAACTATGAACTCTTTGCAGTGCAGTATGATGTACAGTTAATCAAAATAAAATGAGTAGTATAAAATTCAAACATACACAGGATCTTTATTTTAAATACAGTCAGCATTTCAGTTTACGATATTGATTCCACTAATTATAAAATCAAAGTCTGGTTTTGTTTTTTAAATATCTTGCCATTTTCATTCAAGTCACATTATGGTAACTTTTGCCACCTGTTTACTGTTTACTAAAAATGTGTTACTGGTTCTTCATGCCCAAAACATCTGTAGATTTCAGTATATTAAAGCAGATGACCAGAATTTTCTCTTGTACATCTAAACACTGTCCTTTGTAGACATATTCTGAAAGTCCTTTTAATGAAGTTTGATGCCACTGAGAATGTGATAAATACAGAAATACAACCTTATGAAGGCTACCTCAGTATCCAGCATTCAAAGTCATAAACCTCCATCTTCATCCCAAATGAAGTATTGCATATATTATTTGAACAACACATGCATATGAATTAATAGTCTTAAATTTCAAAATGTTCTTCTGCAGTATTTTATGGAAATATTTCCACAGTGCGCGATGATGCTGGTACACAATAATTATCTAATTAACCAGGACAGAGAATCCAGTTATAAATCTTAGCTTCACTCTGACTGTATAATTATTTTTTAGGATATGAAGTTGGCTTTACACCTTTGACTCCGGGTTGAAGGTCCTAAACTAATTAGTTTTTCTTGCTAATTAGTCAATATAGGCTGAATTTGACCTTCATTAATGGCTTAAATTTTTATAGAAGCTAGTGTTTGCTTATTGAATGGGGGAAGAAAAAGTTTAACATATAAGGTGATTTCTGTAGAGTTAACTTGGACTTGTTCTTGAGAGTTGCCTCTACTCCAATTGCAACTGACATGAAAAAACCTTTGGCTTAGCTGTAGTCATCCTTTCTAAGAAGGTTAATTAAATCACCCTGAGATACAAGCTGGAGCACAAGGGAGGCTTCTGTTGCACTATTCATCCACCCACTTTTAAAAGGATGAACGATAAACTATTTGAGCTACACAGGTCTTTAATATCTTTGTATTATTTTCAGTCATGACTTCAGGACAAAATTAATGTACACAGAAGAATCAAACAGCGAGTGTCCCATATGTAACGGGCTCTGATGGAAGTGATGGAGTGCCTACCAATCCATCTCACTTAGAGTAGATGTATGTACATAATACTGTGCTGCAGCACTAGCTCAGGTGTGAAAGGCTCACAACATAGTTTATTACTGCTTTTTGTCAGTTCGAGTCAGCTGGCCCAATGGTGTCCCTTCCAGCCTCTTGCCCACCACCAAGCTAGTTGTTGGGGAGACAGAGGGAAAAACAGAGAAGGCCTGGATGCTGTGCAAGCCCTCTTTAATAATAGCCAAAACATCGTTGTGTTATCAAAGCTCTTTCTGTCATCAGTCTAAGGCACAGAACAATACAGTCTGCTATGAGGAAAATTAACTCCATCCAATAGCTTCGTTTAATATGGGACTGAAGGCAGCTAAAGTTTTGAATCTACTACCAGAATAAAATTCTGTGAAAACACATCTTCACTGAGTGTCACCTTTTTTTAGTTTGACTACCTTTAGATACACAAAATACATATGACATAAGCTATTGGGAATTCTGACAAATCTAGACTTTCAAATCCTTCATATGGGAAAAAACCAAACCAAACCAAACCAAAACAATGATTTTTATTCAAAGTTGAAAATGACTTTCAGTTTCCAGTATATAATGGTCCAGTTTGATGTCTATTTATTACTTTGGAAAAGCAATAGATTGACTGAGCACACAAAAGCAATTTGTGCTACAGGCTTGCTTATTTTTTCAACTGTCACAATCCACTATAATCCACTGTATGGATATTTTTTTCCTCACACTCCTTTCTTACTTTTAAGCCCCATAAGAAGTGCAAAAAACTCTGTAAAGTAATATTTTGCAGGATAGCAGTTTGAATTAGAAAGATGCATCTCAGAGACCTGTTTTTGCTCTAGAAAGAAAGTTTTTTAAACTAGAAGGTAAACATCAAAATGTATTATTTCCTGTATCCAAAATAAAAACTTAAAGAAACATATTCCAGAAAAATGTATCATAAATGTACTTGATTACTAATGTTAATTCCTAATGGTATTAATATACTAATTTATATATATAAATTTAAAAAATATACCATCTGTCTCACTAACTCTAGGATACCAAATTACAATAGCAATAATATGATTCATTTTTAATAAAAATCACTACTGGGTAATTATAATGTGACGTGTCTACTGGAAATGGAGCAATTATTTCACTGGTACTTATAAGGCTGGCAAGCCTGACAGTTTCAACTTTTTTTTTTTCTTCTTTTGATAGCTGAGCTACACAGTCAAAAGTAGTTCTCCTCATTAAAACATAGAAGAAAACAAACACACAATTCCTCACCAATTCTGCTTCTCCAAAGGCAAGTTGATTTTCATCCCAATTGCTCAAATATAGTTGAGACCATTGACTTCCTTGAAGAAAAATCTTTACAGATGACTGCCAAATATAACTGTCCATTGTGACCTCTCCTCTTCTATATTTCTTCTCATTAATAAATTTTAACATAGGTGGCCTATGGGCATGATAAATCCTGTTTTCTAATAATGCAATTTGAGAATTTTATTCCTAGTTCCTCTTCTCTATCACTCCTTTTCCCCACTTCTCAGATTCAGGGTGGATGAAAGCTCAAGTTACATGTGTGGCCCATCTCAAGGCATGAGACTAAAGTCTTGTATGCATTTAGCTTCCTCTCAGGCAAAAACACAAGATGCATCTTCAAAACAGCTGAATTCCACAGTTTCAGAACACAAAATAGTCTTTGGCTCAAGCCAGAATAATTTCTATGAATCTGGGACAAATTGATTTACATGAAGTATGAACTTCATGAGTGTCTGCTCTCTTTTAAATTGATTCCAAATATAGCCAGTGATTACATCTCTAGTCTACCTGCAAGACTCAGATTAATAAAGGAAACGAGAACAAAAAGATAAAATATAGGAAACAAGGAGTATTGCTGCATGTCTCTTTATGTTTTTGTAGTTGGAAAGAAAAGGGACATAATAGTGAAAAGAGAATAAGGGAGAAAGAAAGAGAGAAAGAGAGAAAGAGAGAAAGAGAGAGAAGGAGAGAAAGAAAGAGAAGGAGAGAAAGAGAAAGAAAGAAAGAAAAAGAAAGAAAGAAAGAAAGAAAGAAAGAAAGAAAGAAAGAAAGAAAGAAAGAAAGAAAGAAAGGAAGGAAGGAAGGAAGGAAGGGAGGGAGGGAGGGAGGGGAGGGATTGAGAGAAAATGGTTCCTGTGGTGGCATTATTAGAAAAGGAAATCGAAGACAAATAGTTTAGAAAGTAGTTCATATTGTGAGTGAGACCACTAGTAACACGGATCAGGAAAGTTAACATAGCAAAACCAGGGAGAATACAGGTATTATTCTTTGTGCTCGTTACAGGTCCAGTGCATGGCCATAACTTTTTTTGTAGCTAAGATTTCATAGAAAAGCTGTATGGAGCTTCCTGTATATATAAGGAAGATACATACACATCTCCTGAAGAAATCTGTTCCAGCAGCAAGAGGTTTTGCCATACCTGGGCACAGAGCATCACAGAAAAATCTGGAATTTGCCCTGCTTCATTGCTAGTTACTAGTATTAAACACAGATAATTGGAAAAAAAATTCTTATTTTTTATTCTTCTTTTGCGTGAAAACTTACTCAGATAAATATCTTAACCTACATTTTGGTTGATTACCTGTTGATGTTAATTAACATTTTCTTTTTGATGCAGTTCATGATTTTTCCTCCTAGTTCTTATCCTAACTTAATGGCATTTTATTTAACTCATCTTTATGCAAGGTCCAGAATATCTCAGTGTTTCTTTATAATGCATAATTACATTAACAAGTAATCTTTATTCAGTCTATTTTTTTTTAAAGATACGACAAATAACAGAGAAAGAATCTATGATTCAAAATGCATATTAATGGCAGAAGAATGGCTAAGCATGGCTCATTCATGCTTGAGACAACTAACTTATTAATAAAAGTCACCATAATCATGCAGAAACACTTGCAATATCTGTAGTTGGCTTATTATTATTATTGCCTCTCTTCATTTAGTTATACTGTAACATATGCCAATATTTCTAAGTTTCTTTTTCCATTGAAGGCAACCTGTTAACACTCTTAGTAGAAAGTGTCAGTTTTCATCCAGCACTTCAGCTGCTTTTGAAGCCAAGAGGATTATGGAAGATTTCTTATGAATCTGGAAATTGTTATTCTTATTTTATTTTAAAAATTAGTAAACATTTTTTGTTTTTAATGGCCTTTTGGTTGCATGAATGAGAAACTCAGGAGATAAAATGGGAAATGATAGACATATTATTATGAAAAAGGCCACTTTATTATGACTCGGGTTTTATCTGTGAGAAAAAATTTACTGCTGTCCTAGGGTGGCTTTCAATACTATATGATCCCCGGATGGAGTTCTGTTAATTTTTCAACTGGTAATCTTTTTCTAGGATGCTATTTTCATACTATTGGGAAGCCCTGCATAGTCTTTGAAATAAAAAAACCCACAATGTAGAAGTTTTTATGCAAATTTTTGTGCTATATATATACATATGTATATATAAAACCATATGTGTACACATACACCCACCCCTACAAACACCCACCCCCCCAGACACCACACCCCATTAAAAATTTCATTTCCAGAAGTATTATGCAAGAAACTCAAAAACCATTTATGAAATAAAGATAATGCAGAAACTTCACGCAGTTGAGGATATCTGGATCTTGGCTACCTTAAAACTGCTAAAGTATTGTACAGAAGCTATGTAAAAACATGATGAACTAGTAGGAGAAACTATGCATGTCCATCTGAAGTGGTGCTTGCCTGAATGCTGAAAGAAGCAGAAGAATTTTTTTCTTAAAATCATAACAATTTCTGAGCCCTCCACACAAACAAGAGAATAACAGTTGTTTAATTGCCCTCATAAACAGCCTGAAAGTACAAGAAGCATCTAGGGCAATGTCTCACTATGGCTTCTTCTTTAAATGGCTAGATGAATAGAGATTGAAAAGAACATTTGTTGTATTTTCTTCAGTGGTGAAACTAGTTCTCCCATTCTAATAAAGTCACTGAATTTCTGGACAAGACATACTGTGTCCTGCTTCATTTGTTCTCTACTAGCATCCCAATTCAGCAAAACACTTTTTTCTGTGGAACCATAGTCATTGAAAGCTACCATGTTTTGCTGGACCAAAGCAATTAAATCTTATTTAAAATTTATTGTGTCAATTTGTTCTGTGAAAGGGGTTTGGCTTCCCAAAACATTCTATACCATAAGAGAGCTTTTTTTCATTTTCTCTTTAATACACTGTCCCTAATCTTACTCCTTCTATACTCATCAGTTTCCTGACCTTCACTCCTTCATTTAACATCAGGCTGTGCAGTGTTTTGTACAAGCTAGGCTTTTATATTTGTATCTACAAGTGAGTTTAAGGGAAAGCTTTGTGAGGACATAACAATTTATTTTCCCTCTTACTGTCTTGCCCTCCTTTGCTCATACTTTTAAAATATTTGGTTGTTGATTTTTTAGTGCTTTTTTTTTCTTCCTGAAGAAGAGCACTTATTAACCAAAATGCTTTGAAAGTTTTAGGAAAATTGTGTCATCGCTAAATTAGTCATTAGTATGTCGTCAGATTATTGCTGTGGGACTCTGCTTCACATCAAAGTGCTATTATTTCAATGGTATGTTTGTTTACCACAATAAAAACACTCGTGCTGATATGCTTTCACATCCTTTTCCTGCTTTCATAGAATCAGAAATTCTTCAAATTTTGAGAAAGTCTAAAATATTTAATCTCATCTTTTGTACCTGAACATCTGTAGTGCTAATGGCTGCAAGTCAAAGGCAAAAAAAATAGATCACAGCATTTAGCTTAGTTTATCATGACAAATAATTCAGCATCATAAAACAGATCGGAACAATTTCTTCCTTAAAAATTCATTTTATTGCTCTCACAGAATCCTGTTCAGAGGTCTGGAACTTTGTGCAGGTGAACAGCAAAAAGATTACAGTCTAGGCTTGATATATATTCCAGTTGTATAGCTCATGATCTCTCCTAGAATTTAAAATCCAAGCAGTCATTGATCTTTACCAGATACTGCTGTTAGCATGAGATGTGTACACATATGTGTATGTAAGAATAGCTTATATGTTTTCATGTTAGACAAAGCAAGGGAACACTAGCAAGGGAATACAATCCCTTTTGTTAGGTCAGTGAAAGAGATACTGTCCACTAGCTAAAAATGAAAAGGAGAAGTGGATGTTAAAGTGCAGTACATGCTATCTGATATATCTTATCTATGTACCACCCATCTAAGTAAGTTCTTTCAGTCAACTCTTATGTGCAACTAGGTGACAAAGATTGAACTGCCCTGTGACATTAATCAAAAGCAAAAATAGTAACCGTCAGGAACTGTCAAGGTAAAATCAAGTCAAAATAACTATTGTAGGGAACTTTGTAAAACTGGTAGACATTTTTATATAGCAAAGCTTTTCTTGCAGTGTAATGCTCATTTACAACCATGAAGTTCTCTATGCGGTAATCTGCTTGAATTAGAAATATTTCATAAGACTAACAAATATTTTATTACTTCCATCACAATACACTCCAGAATTTTTCTGAGACATTACCATATGTCAAAAAGCATAGTTAAGATCATAGCTTTATATCAAAATGCAGTATACATAGTTTAAAAAGTGCAGGTTTAGCGACTGTGTCAACAAAGATTCACTTCTACAATCTAGCACTGAAAACACATTTTTTGAGAAGAAAGATAAAGTGAGACAATTTAGGTAAGTCAAGACTCACAAAGGGAATATTAAACAATTTAAAAATTAGTGATGCCATAGCACATAAAAGCAACTGCTGAGCTGAAACCTACCGTTATTTTCAATGAGGCTAGGAACATAGAGTTAATAATAACAACCAAAAAAATCAACACTGCATCCCTAATTGAATCATTTCCTTCAAATACTAAGCCAAAGAACCAACAAAAAACTTTGACTTGATTTGTTTACTTTGGCAGAAACCTGCAAGTCAATGGAGATGTCAAAAGACTATTGCATTTATTTGTTAGAAAGACTATAATCCTCAAAAAACCTTAACTTAAAGACCAAGAAGTTAAAAAAATGGTACTATTGCCTTCTAACCATATGCACCAAAAGCTAGAGACACTACTAGAACTCCACAGAGGCTTCTAAAAAAATGTAAAAGGTAGCTGCCTAAATATTACTTGTTATTTTCCAGCAATAATACAGGGTTAATTTTTCAGAAATCTTAATTTTCATTTGAACACAATACAATCTTTTACCCTTCAAATTCTTCAGTGAGAAAAGATATGGAAATAAGAATGAAGCAAACACATTTGACAGAGCAGGTATATTATCCAGAAAATGAAAAATTTCTGAATATGATGACCGAAACAATTATTTGTCTAATTTACTCAGGTCAAGAAAATGTACAGGTTTTCACAATCCTAAAGGGTGATAAGCAGATAAACAAAGATATCAGTGCCTTGTTTGCAAGAAGCTGGATTTAGTTTCAGAGTAAGTGAAAATGATGGATCATATAAAATATTAGCAAAAGCTTCAACAACCATATGGATTTCATAAGAATTTCTTAATGTTACACAAAGCTAAATGACTGTATTACCCTTGTGTCTGCAACAAAACATCCATTTGAATTTTTTATTTTATTTGAGTATTTATTTTATTTCCCTTCATGGAAGGGAAACATTTGCCTTCTTGAACATAGATGGCATTACTTTAATAATTATCAGATTACAGAATGGTCACTGCAATCTTTAATTTAATTCTAGATTTCTAAAATAGAAATTGCTAGTCTGTACACCAGTAGAATTCCAAAAAATGTTGAATACCCTATTAGTTAATCCTACACAAATTAGGACCGTAATCTGTGCAGTGCAAGGCTTTCACTCTGCAAATCCTTAAAGTCTTGGCTGTGCTACAGCTTGCAAATCATCTCTAATGAGTGTAACATGGATTTCACAGCTATTAGACTAACTGCATCTTCAGCTGTTTCCTGGCAAACTATCAAGAAAACGCTTCCATTTAATAATGAATATATCACCTTATGGATATTATGATCTTGTGTGAGATTTGAAACCCCTTTAGATCCCTTGAGAAAAGTAGTCTGTTGTTAGAACTAGTGGGACATAATTATGCCAATAGGGGAAGTTTTGCCAAATCCTACCCTTAGTTACTTCCAGGTAAAGGAATTTTGTCAAATGGCATGAATTTACTTCATATTTACACTTACAGAACATAAACTGAACTTGGCATAATGACAGCAGGTTTCTTCCTTGATCTGACAGGAAGGGTTGAAGAAGAGAGGGAATATGTTAACGAGTTCAGCTTGGACAATTCCACTCTCTGATGCACATAGGGCAGCTGATGGGTAGTTAGTATTAACTCTCATACGTAAGTTTAACTCAGGAATTTCAGTTTCCATCAAATTGCTGGACTGAGTTAAACTGATTACTGTGTGCACTTCTAAACAGCTGTCACTTAGCAGATCCCATGTGCAGTGAACCTTTAGTGAATTCTGAGCTCTGTTCTGGACTGAACTTGACATGTAGCACCAAAAAAATAAATATAAGTATCCTGATTTTGTGAAAATAGATTTGATTTGTAACAACAAAAATGAAGCTTTCCACTCATCCTCAAATAAAAGAAATTTTTCAACTGTACAATTTGCAGCCATGCACAAATGACTTGGTTATTAAACAGGTTCCACATCAGTATACACTATCTAATACAAAAGAGGAAACTTTAAAGAAGAGAAAAAAGCACATATTGTGTTGGTATCTTCTCAGATCTTGATTTTTTTTCATGTCAAATGTTTTAACACAATTCTCATGACTAGTTAAAATATTTGCCCCCTCACAAAGGGCTTGCTGTGTTTCAAAAGTGGCAACATTTGATTTCACTCTATCTTTAATTGTGCTAGGACGACTGTAGCTGTTATAGGACCACAATTAACATCGATATAAAAGCTCATTATCATCTCACATAACTGAAGCAATGCAATTAGGGTTTCTACTGTTTGGCAGGAGAAAATACACAATAGGCTCTTCCAAGATATAACTCTACAAACAACAAGGGATGATTTAGTTGGTCAGGAAGCATATATTCAATTTACATCGACGGTGTTCGTTAAGCTTTGAAGGGCTGTGTACCTAGAAAACTCAGCAGGATTTTAGTGAATTATTAATTGAAATCTGTATTTGAAGGCATCAAGCAGTCCAGTTAATAACATTAAATACATAAACTTAGATGTTCACTTTGGACAAAACTGTAAGGCATGGTTAGTTTGTGTGCTTTACCCTTGATCTAGCAGATATATCCCTTTCTTCTTATATTCAGAGACAGGTTTCTTTAGAATGAACTGTATGTGTTTATGCAGCCATGGAATCAAACTGATTTCAAAATCAAAAAAGGGTTTATATTGATCTGAGTAAAATTTAGCCAAATCTCAAAAGCATTAAAACGAAATTAGTGATTACAGGTTCCAGTCCTAATTAATTTATAATGAAATTGCTGAGCTATTACTACAATTTAGAATTATATTGATAATTTTGAAGAAACAGTTTTCAGAAATCCCTAGGAAATGTAGTCTGTAATAATAGCTAGTAATTTTTTGTGTGTTTCAATGTAATTTGCAAACTATTTCCCTTCAGTATCTTCTTCCCTTGTATATATCAATGGGTATCTCAATAGGTACCTTTAACAACGTATCAGTAACTGCTGAGATAGGCAAGAAATAGAGCTTTACAACTGATCAGTAAAAGTTCTTTTTACCATATGCAGGTCAATGAAACTCTTGCTAAAATTAGATTTTCTCTAACTATTTACTCCATTTTACAGTATTGCACTGGTATAGCTTTACTGGTTTTATGGGAAATGTCTTTTTGGATTGGATTTGGAATGGATTATGGGAAATCCATAAAAAGTTGGGCATGATTCTCCTGATATGCAAGTCAGCTTTTAAAATGCTACAATAGTACCTAAACACAACTTTTCTGTAAGTATAATAGTGTAAAGATTAAAGTAGTAGATTGTTTTATCATAGTAGAACCAATCTTGTTGATTACCAGACATGAATTTTAACAGAAAATGACAGCAATAAAATCATATGATACAAACATTAGCATGACATTTTGACCTCAGCACAAAAGAAAGATGTTATGTTCCCAAATGCAAAAGGAAAATGAAATGCATAATTGTGAATTAATACAGTATCTATCACAATACCCATCACATTAAGAAATTAATTAAGAAAACTTAAGTACTATGTATTACAAGGATACCAGAATTCTTGTGGGTTTTGCACTGAAGGACTTCTAACACCATGTAATGATTTTTTAAAGCAGTGTGTTTGAATATCATTCAGCCACAATTATATCTCCATGAAGCTCTATGCAGTAAAACGTTAAAATACTTTCCCCGTTTTTTGCACTTTTGGTTTTTATCACAGTTCTGTTTACTGTTTCTTTTTCCTCAAGTTTTTAATTATTATTTCAAAGGTTAAAAATATACTTTGAATAAACTAGAAGTCTGAGAGGAATGTGATGACAGAATGTTTTATGCCAAAACAGTTTATTCTCCATTAAGCTATCAGCCTTGACAATACTCATAAGCACTGAAAAAAACAACAGACTACAAAGCCAGTCTTCTGTCAGACCAGTGCAAGTACTGATTTATGGGAAACTTGGTAATGAAGATGGTAAAATGATCTTAGCTCCTATCTTTCACTCCCTTGCTTTCGCACTGGCAGTACACAGCATCCCTATAGGCTCTGCAGTGCCGCATCCTGGTTGTTGTCAGGAGATCTGATACACTGAGTTCCTTGTGCCGTGTCTAATGAAAGAAACAGGGAGGAAGAGCAAGTGTTCTGAAGTTTATAATCCAGATGAGATATGGGCTAGAGCTACTTTAATCTCCTGGTTTCATTTTAAACACCATGAAAAAACAATATAGGAATGGTCATGAAGCCAAAGAACAAAGCAGATATCTTCCTTGGTTTTCACTTATTTAATTATTTCCTCTATTCCTGATTATGAAGTGAGCCATTATTAAATACATTAGTTGAGAAGAAGTATGTGCAAGCAATTTTATTCTCAGATGTGGATGAATTTTAGTGGTGGTGATATTCATCTGAATAACATACAGAGTTAGGCCTTCAGAATGTAGCAAGGTTTTATGTTCTAGCAGATAAAAAAATCTGATTTTTCAGAGAAATGGAAATAATAACTATTTCCAATTTGTGGAATAGGAAAAAGTTAGAAATTTATTAATATTTATTTATTTATTTATGATTATTGCATAGTTACACAAAATAAAACAAACTTCTTGGGATAATTAGCTATTCACTTCTAGGGCTGGGCAAACACAGACTTATTTGGGTGTTTAAATTTTTAGTTTTTACTGAAATAATGAGGAGTAACTCCCATATTTTGACTGCTTGCTAGTACACACATTTCCTAGCACTAGGACACAGTATAATGGTGTTTAAAGCTTTTGCACCCAGAATGTTCTTTATTTAATGCTCTAACACTTAGAAATCATTTGCACTTTAAATACTGTATGATCTCATAAAGCAATGTCATTCGGTTGGCTAGAGCACACACAGTATATAATTCCCTTGATGATGATTATGTGCCTTGGCCCTGGTGGTCTCAGAATTCAATTGGTGATGTGGGACCTTTTTATTTCTAGGTTGAGAACTCTCAACTAAATGCTATAAATTCATTAGAGTGATAGATTAAGAAAAATTGTGTCATTCTATCTGGTAAGAAAATATCACAATATATGGGATTAGACATTGACTCACTGGTAAAGTGCATTTGTTAGTTCTTGAAGAACAAGAAGACTGTCTTAGATTTGGAAAGGAAAAGGGGAAAATTTTCTTTCTAGATTTTCAAAACCACATCTGCCCTTCAAAAAGGGCAGAGAGGTAAGGGGCCAGGCTCATCAGATTGGACAGTGCCCTCCAGGCCCTTGGAAGCTGAGGAGCTGGCACATGTCCCTTACAGCAAAGTCATAGAAACCACTGAAAAAGTACATTTCAGTTTTGAAAACTGAAAAAGCGTGAAGGTGGCAGGGCCAAAAATCTTATTTGAGGGGCAGGGAATAACAATCTGTGCACACTTTTAAAATGAAGCTCTGCCCTAAGAAATAATTATCTTCTGTTCTGAAATCGAAAGGACTCAATGGGACTCAAAGATTTTTTAAATCTTTGTTTTTTGAGTTTTTAAATAAGTTAATCAGAAAGAGACTGTATCTTTAGAGAAATACATTTCTCTTATACCAAATTGTTCAAAATTGAGATCTGACAGAATTCATACCAAATATTCTATTAGCCTCTTAATTAATAGAATACATTTTATGAAGTTGTGACAAACATTTTATACCTCTTCAATAATATTTGGTATTTAAAATAATCTAGATTTCTGTATTGTTTGCTCAGAGCTGCTTCAAGTACTCTTAACATGGTTTTTAAATTAGTTTAATTTTCCTAATGCCAATTTGAACTAGATTTTTTTAACTTTACTTTTATCCATCAAAAAATACCAAAGAAACACTCTTTTTTCGTATTATCAAACAATACTGAATTAGGAGTGAATCTGAAGAGTGTTTATTCTGACATATTGCCAACAGTTTTGCATGGTGTTTTGATGTTATTTTATGTCTCAAAGATCATACATGATTAGTTTTCTACTCTGTCCTTTATTCTTTTTTATTGTACATTTTGTGTTCTCTATTATTCCATCTGCAGTTGTTAACATAGGAGGCATGCCACATCTGTGACACACTGGACATAATTTAATATTCTTTGTGAGATGCAGAAAGTTCATCCCATACTTACTCGTAATTTTAGCAGTAATTCTTCTGCTTACATGTGACCAAAACCATCAATAAATAAAAAAGACCTTTTCTGCTCAGCTAAGATATAATGAAAGCAAAATACTCAGTCCATAAACACTCAGAAAAAAAAAGTCTTGTGATCCACAGTATGCCTTGTGCTTGTAATTTTCATGACAGAATTTATTTGTTATGAGACCTTTTTTATATCTGTAAAGAGGAAAATTGTTTCTCAGAAACCATCTATTTCTCTATCCCATTTGTAAAAATACACTGAGCTCTCAATAAATCAGACAGAAAACTGATTTCATGGGTTAGTCAGGGTTAAAATGGCAATTTTGACACTTTATTTTAAATTAATGATGAAAATCTTTTAACACAGAAAACTCTATATGTACTACTCCTCGATGTCTATTGGAAATAAATTTATAATGAATATTAAGAGTAGTAATGAAATTCTGACTAAGAACAATACTGACATTTCTGGTTTAAAATGTAACAGCAATTCAAGATAACCTTAAAACAATATTTTTATAAGCAAGAAATACCTGCATGAAGTAGTGAATGTACTTGCTTCTGTAGTGCTTGCTTCTGTACTGAATGCTAGAGTATTACCATATTAAATCAGATACTATAGCCTCAGGAAAAAAGATGTTAGTATTATCTATGACTTTTACAACTATGTAGCAACCTGATTTACACAGTGTACAGTTTTTTAGTAATTCCAGTTTAGTTAGGACATTATCCAGTTTCCATTAAAGGCAACTTAATCTCTGTGGGAAACTTAAAAGAATCTGGGTGAAATTGCAAGTACTAGGATAAAACTACAAGTTAAAAAAAATCTTTATTCAGAACAAATCTGAAACACATGCTTAGCTCTCTGATAAAGTCTCTGTGCATAGTCAAATATATGTGTATTTATTTGTGGTAAGGCATTATGATGACTTTTTATATATGACCTTTAAGGATTAATTAAAAAATAAAACAAAAAAACCCAAACTAGGTAGGCAAACCATAACAATTTAAAATAAGAGTTTATATCTAAACTAAGAAGAAAGGATGAAGACAGACCTTATAAGAAATGAGTACTTAACACCCAAGTTACCTGTTTTTTTTCTATTACCCTTATCAGATCTTGCATTACAAAGCTCCACTCTGACTTTCTTCAACATATGACTCTGAAGGAAACTCTAAATAAGAAGTCACCTCTCCACCCTGGCAGTGGTATCGTTAACCTCATTTCTCCTTGTTTTTTCTGTGATGAAAAAACATTTGACATCCACCATGACAGTTCTTCAAAGTCGTAAAGAATGGAAGAATGGTCTATCAAATATGAAAAGACAATACTTTAAGAAGACATTAATTAGTCGGGGGGGGGGGAGTATGTTCATTACAGCCATACAGGAAGAACAAAAACAAATTAACATGTAAAAAAAATTATTTAATGTACAAGACCTTTATTTTCACATTTGCACACTATATGGCAAATAAATATAACATGTTTTTTCATATACATTTTTGCACCTTTTAAGTAAAGTACCAGAAATTTGCTGTGACTTTAGTTTAATTTTCTTAGTTTAAGCATTCTTTACTTTGTTTTGTTACTTCTAGCTGCTTTGTGATTTAACTCTCTCTGTCAAGATTGTCATGGAGTATAGTGAGATATGCTCAGAAGGCTCATAAGAGGGGTAAATCATAGCTCAGTTAAAACAGTGGAGCTCACGATTTATGTCTTTAAATAATTTTGTCTTCAGGAATTAACATGATCTCTTATGTTGTCAAAATCTTTTAATCATGTGATTTATGTTAACTTCTGTAACGGAGAACAGTAGAGACTCAAAAAATTTCTGCCGTTTTATACAAGTGACCTTCACCTCTACTGCCAAAAATATCTTTGCTTTAACAGCAATCTTAGCAAATTCACTTCTGCTTTCCATTTTTCTACTTAGAAGTACTCAAGACCAGTCTATAGAAAATTTAAGAGGAATCACTTTAATTCAAGAAAGAATTAAAGGTATTGGAAATATTTTAAATGGAAACAGGCTTACTTTACTTACCTGAAATCTGTGAGTAACATGATTGACTTGTCCTAATTAAATTAAAAAAATAAAGGAAAAAGTTATGGAACCTTTTGAAAAACGTATTTGCTACTTGGTCTTAAATGGCAAGCAAGTAACTTGACTAACAACCTTGAACTATTGTTATAATTTATAATACTATACCAGTATAGGTCACACCGGAATGCTGCCAATCATCTGCCTGTTATTTTCTAATTCACTTTTATAATAAACTAATATATGTGAACCCACAGATCTTGAAGGAATTTTAACAAATGTTCATGCATTTATAGTGGAGATTTCATATAGGCTGTCAAATTATATATTCCATGAGGTTGTTTTTTAATAAAATGTCTGTCTTTATTAAAAGTGCATTAAAGTGAATGAGGGTAAAAGATGATGTTCGCTGAGCAATTAAGCTGATTTAAGTGTGCCTGACAAGGCTCTAGAAATAAAAATAAATCAGCAACTCAGTATGGCATTGCATACACGTATCACAACAGATTTAAATACGCACTAAAATGCATTTAGAAAATGACTAGTCATACTGAAAGAAACAGTAACTGTTCATATAAGTTCATATTCTTTAACTAATATCCAGAAGTGAACAAAACCAGGTTAGCACATGTTAAATATCTTGCTAGAACACATGTGTTTTTGAAAGAACTTACTACATCTGTAAAGGCAATTATTCTACTGAATAATGAAGAAAAATGAACTTGTAAAATATTATTACAGTAGTTGTAAATGGTACTACTGTCAGTACTCTGCCACTAATTATGTCCAGATCACAATGATTATTTTACCTGTGCAATGAGGGTGTTCCTAGTGTGCTAATAAGTTAAACCATTAGTTATGAAAATCAGGATATAAAATTATGAAGTGAAGAATCAGCCCACATTTAAATCACATTCTAGAATTGCCTTGACTTTTGGAACATGTTGTCCAATAATACAAAGGCAGATTCTCCTTCCGTTGGATCACTAACTGCATCACTGATTTGGGATATACCAAGCAAGAGAACTAATGCAAAGTAATTGCAGCAGAATAACTTTGCTAATACTCTGAAGTTGACTTTAAGCCTTTATAAATGCAACACATATGCACCATGTAATAAATAGTTTGAAATTTCTGAGTGCAGACACAATTATGTCATTAACAGAATATTTCAACATTGTCCTGTGCAATCTGCATTTGAAATGCTTGCTAAATATTTTGTATTTGCTTGTAAAGAAAGATAGATTTCCAGATTTCAGGTTCTGTGCTATCTGTAGCTGAGATCAATGTAAGAGATTAATTTTCTTCTCTGTTTTATACTCCTGTATAACATATCTGAGGCATTAAACATTTGAGGAACAAATAAGTACATTGCTTTTTAAGTACATTATTAAGTGCACTTTCTTTGTAAGTGGATGGCATTCTGAAGAGAGAATATTAATCACCTGTTTATGAAATACTAAAATAAGGGGATTATGATTAATTATAGTATCTGGCATTAGTTTAATTCCCAGTTCTGTCATAGGATTAAATTATCCAAAACCATGGTGATGTGGTTAGATATACACCCACATGGTTAGTTCTGTTTCCCTAACTCTGCAGATTTTTGCCCATTCCTTTCCTACATCAAGAGACTCCAAGAAGCATAACTGTGAGTAAGGCTGCCTTAGAAAATCATGGGTCAAAAAAAAAAAGTTATTATAAAAGTGCTGAACTTGATTTACTCTACAAAAGGTAGAACATAACTAATATTTATTGAAATTATTCTACCAAGTAAAGAAATTTTCCATCCATTACAGGCTCATGTAACACCAAATCTTGATATGGACTTAAAAATAAAAAGGATTTCCCCAGAATCCTTGGATGAAGTAAATATTACCTAGGGATTTAAATTCTCCTCTTTGCAGGCAGGTTGTCCAAGACCATCTGTAATATTCTTTAGAGGATTATAAAAATGTGTGCAATCACAGCACACAGGTGCTGCCCAATCAAATGCTTGGATGAAAACCTTTGGTCTGTTCTTACTGTGGCTCTGCTAGAATATCAATGTAACTTAACCTTTTCATTTTCATAGGCTAATCAGAGAAAGAGCTGCTACTGCCCAGCTCAGGCAAGTCTATATAATATTCAGTTTATTAAGGGGTTAGTAAAGAATTTGCCTCTGGTGTTCATGAATAGCCTTCTGTCCTCTCTCGTTCTACTTGTTCTAATGCTAACTCCGTATTTGAATCACTATTAGCAGGCTTAAGTTGCAGGAACATGAAAGCCTGTTCAGATCTTCTGTGCTCCTGTGTGTTTTGCCTCTAGTTTTTTACATATAAGTAAGATAATACACTGGGCTCTGAAGTAAAACTGGTATGATAATTTTACTCAAAAATTTCCAAGGTTTATGACACACTATTCCATACAAGAAACTGCTGAAATCTTACAATTCCAGTGTCATAGTATATAATTCAGCATAACATATCTAATCATTTGATGAAAGAGAGAATTAGTTGTTTTTAAAGCAAGGATAGGTTTGGGCTTTTCTTATATTAATTGAGAAGATGATTCTGTATAATTTTTCATTGTCACTACGAAGTAATACAGTTTTTCAGGTTTTTTTTTTTTCTCTCTCATTTCATAGTTCTTAAGTTATCTAATGGTTTTCTTGCTTTTACAGAAAAATTGTTAGGATGTACTGAGAGATATATTTTTTAAAACCAACAATGTAATAGATCAGATTGACTGAGTGGTTTTAGTTATGACATTCATTGGTTCAGTGTGAAACACAACACATCACTTAAATTGTATTCATTAAAGAGTCTGTTCATAAAATATTTAGAATGAGAATAGAAAGCCCTCAACAGAATTTAAATAGCCCTAGGGGAGAGGAACCATTGCTCGAAACTAGTCAGATTATCAATCTTACAAATATTGACAGCCCAGAAGAATTCAGTGTGTCTATCAAACAAAATTTGATAAATGTATATTAAAAAGCAAAAGAATTCCAGTCTTATGTATTTTATTTATTGGACACCGACAGCTTTTTTTTTAAAAAAAAAAAAAAGAACAACAACAACAAAACAGAAAAAAAAACCAACAAAAAACCAAACCTGAATGAACAGAAAAAAACACATTTGTAGATCTTTTTCTTGCCCTGCTATGCCCTAGCTTCTCACTGCATTCACACATACTATTTTTTACCTCAACAGCATAATTTCCTCTCTCTTTATTTCCCCCTATTTTGAATCCTAGGAGATAGTTTTCTTATCATTTTTAATGAATGTTGATCAACATATACACTTCTCAGATAGTCACTAGTTGAGTCTGTTCACCTTTAAAGTATTTCATACCAGTAAATTACTTGGAAAGAGTTGATGGTGAGCTGCTGTTTTTACATTACTTGTCCCTAAGGCATGGATATTCCGTAAGAATGCAAAACTTTGAAAGATCTGGAAACATAAGTTACTGTAAACTCTCCATTATTAATAAAGAAAATATATAATTTGAATTAGTGAAAATAAAACATGTCTTCATTAATAGTGATTGAAAGCATTATTCTTTCTTCTTATTATTTTTTTTTTAATATTAATTGTCCATTTTTCACCTGTTGAACAATGTCAGAAAACTGTTTCTAGAATTTTCTGAGTAAAGGCCTTGCTGCCTAAATTTAAGCACATGTGAAGTGCCTTGCTAATAAGGCTATATGTGTGTTATGTTGGTTCGTCAAGACACCTGAAGGAGAATTTTAGTTCAAATGAAAAAAAGTAGGGTTAGTTTAGTGTCAGAATTATGCACAAAATCTGCAATATACTAAAAAAACCTCCTTTGCAAAACATATTTTGTATGTCAGTATAGAAAATTTTAGCAAGAATATTTTCTGTTATAATCTAGGGGAGAGTGGTAGAATGCAGAAGCAGAAAGAAATGCAGGATAGAGTAAGATTAAGATTTCATCTTTACTGACATACACTGGAGGTAACTTCATTAAACTTCAAGCCACTAAGCAGGAAATCAGAATTAAGTAAGAAGACTCTAAAGAGAGGTAACTTTCAAAGAAAACTGGAATAATTAAAAGCTTTCCTTATGCCATTTTCAAGTTGCTTGTAACTAGTTATTTTCTGAGAAAAAGCAGAATTTATCAACCCAAGCTCTAGTGCATTTCCAAGCATCAGTGGTTCAGGACCTTGGAAATAAAATCGGTGATCTGCCTTTTGAGTACAGTATTTTCAAAAGTGGTGCCTGTTGCTATTTACTTTTCTTGTAAAATGCAATTAAATCCTTAATCGGGATCTGATTTACAAAGTCTGAAGAGGTCCTGCAAACTGCCTCCAGAAGGCCTTTCAAAACTGAATGTATCCATCCATCCATGAATTTATCCATAGGTGGATAAAAAACTGGCTGAACTGCCAGGCTCAGAGAACGTTGATCAGCGGCAAAAAATGGTTTGCTGCCGTTCAAAGGGAACTTGACAAGCTGGAGAAATCAGCTGAAAGGAACTTAATCATATTCAGCAAAGGGAAATGCCAAGTCCTGCACCTGGGGAGAAATAACCCAGGCACCAGTACACACCAGGGTATGACCAGCTGGAAATCACCTTGTCAGAAGCAGACCTGGAGGTCCTGATGGGCACCAAGCTGACCATGTGCCCTTATTACAAAGGTGGCCAATGGCTGCATTACGCACATGTAGTGTGTTGACTTGGGCTGGCTGCCAGGTGCCACCAAGTCACTCCTTTTCATCAGGACAGGAGGAGGAAGTACATGGGGAAATGAAAATCTTCATGGGTCAAGATAAGGACAGAGAGATCACTCAGCAGTTTCTGCCATGTGTGAAACAGGCTCGACTTGGGGGAATTAATCTCGTTTATTGCCAATGAATTGTAACAAAGTAGGGTAGCATGAAATAAAATAAAACTTCATCCCTAATTCTTCTACCTTCTTTGCCCAATAGGTGCAGGGAGATGGGAAATGGGGGTTGTGGTCAGTCTATAAAGCTTTGTCTCTGCTGCTGCTTTTCTTCTGCTTTGTCACGGGTCCTTCCTAGAGGATACAGTCCTTAGGGAACTTCTTCAATGTGGGTTCTTGCCATAGGCTGCAGTTCTTCATTAACTGCTCCATCATGTGTCTTTTCCATGGGGCGCAGTCTTTCACGAATGGACTACTCCAGCCTGGGTCCCCCATGAACCGTAAGTCCTGAAAGAAAACGTGCTCCTGTGTGGGTTCCTCTCTGTGGGATGCCATTTTCTTCAGGACATATATACCTGGTCCAGCATGGGGTCCTCCACAGGCTGCAGTGTGAATACTGCGCCATAGTCCACCGTGGGCTGCAAGGGGTTAACCTGCATCACCATTGTCTTCACCACTTTGATTGGAGGTTGTTTCTCTCACTTCACTGCCTTTGGTTTGAGATTATTTCTCTCCTATTTCCTCACTCTCATAGCTGCTTCGCAGCATTTTTTATCATTTCTTAAATATGTTATCACAGTGGTGCTACCAATGTTGCTGACTGGTTCAGGTTTGGCCAGTCTATTTTGAAGCCAGCTGAAACTGTCTGTATCTGACATGAGGGCAGCTTCTGGTGCCTTCTCACAGAAGTTTCCCCTGCAGGCCTCCCTTCCTCCCCCAGAAACCCTTGCCACACAAACCCAATGCAACAGAGCACTGACAACAAGTCAAGGGAATTGATCGTTTTTCTCTGCCCTACCCTGGTGAGACACAAGACCAGGTCTGGGCTCCCCAATACAAGAGAGACATGGATTTAGTGGAGTGAGTCCAGTGAAGGGCCACAAAGGTGATGAAGTGTCTGGAGAATCATCTGAAAAAAGACTCAGAGAGTTGGGACTATTCAGCCTGTGTAAGAGGAGAAGAGGGAATCTTATCAATGTGATTGAATACTTGATGGGAAAAAGAATTACTTGAGTGAATGAGAAGCTGAAACCAAACTTCTCAGTGTTGTCCACTGGCAGAAAAAGACGCAATAGGCACAAATTGAAAGACAATGCAATTATATTTAAACAAAATAAAAAAATATTAATGTGGGTGTGATCAAACACTGGAGCAGGTTGCCTACAGAGGTTGTAAATTCACTATCCTTGAACATATTTAGCATTTGGCTGAGCATGGTCCTGTCCAATCTGCTGTAGTTGATTTCCATAGTCACCTTCCAACCTCAATCATTCTCTGTGGTTCTCTGTGAAACATACTCCTATAGTTGTTGCCACACTTGCTTCATACTGCATTTTGTTTAGTTTGCTATTCTTTCTCTCCCTGTCTGCTACAGGGAGTTTACAGGCTCTTTTGCAAGAAGAATTAAAAAGGACTAGATTCCTATGTAGCTGATTTTGAAAGAACTGCCTCATATCCTTAAAATCTGAACTTTAAACGTGTTATTGCCATATCAGTTAATAATAACAACAATTCTTCCTGGCAAGAGAAAAACAAGCCATAATGTTGGCTTCTGTTTCTTCTCTAGGCTTTTTTGGCACGACAGAGGTTTCTAACATCCAAGCAATCCAAGCATTAGTAAACCTGTCAGGCACTTGTTAAACTTTAGGCCCTTTGCCATTATATTTGCTTATTTGCAAATCTTTGGTGTTTTTGCCAATAAGAGCAGCTAAACAGTACTCATGTCTGATTCTGTTTTTAACTTAAACATGAAATCTTTCTGAGTAACTTATGGCTAGCCTGAGCTGCCTGGTGCTATCACTTACAGGGAAAAAGTAATATCTTGAAAAGTATGATAAGCTAGATTCAACAGCAGAAAACTCCTCTGCAAAAGTTAAAAACAAAAGGAAACATTTATTATTTTCACATGGGCTAGAAAAAAAATGCTGGGCTTTATGAAACTCCCCCACAGTTCTTCATCCAGTCTTGCAGTGGTAAAGGCAAACAAGAAGATGAAAGAATGGTTTTCTCAACATCCTTTCATGTCCTTGTTCCTGGCCCTTTAGGGGGGGAATTCTGATTGCAGCAGAATAGCTCCTAAGACATTCACTCCAGTGTACCCAAGAACCAATGGTGACTCTTTTTTTTATACTGTAAAATCAAGCACTGAAATTGAGTGAGGTAATATATGTCAAACTCTACTTGAATTCTACATAACTATAAAGTAAGGAGAAGGTGTTTATTCAGATAGTACTGTAACAGAGCAATAATTTATATATATAAAGGTAGCCAGGAAAAATATATGCAAGTTTACTGCTCACTTCATAATATCTTAATTCCTACTTGGACTCAGTCCTATTTGGACTCTGTCCCTTACCCAGCTGATTATAACTCTGTCAGCAATGAAACCAGAGAGCCAGATTTTCCTTGTAACCTAATACTACAACTATTTCAGTTTTAATGGTCCAATCTTTTCTGTCTTTAACATCTAATTTTTATATAACTTTTAAGAAACATTAGTTAGACTACTCACACTAAAACAGGCATAGTAACTTATTTCAAAATATCCTATACATCTTGCAAGTGAAAATTTTAATCAGGTTTCTTAACATATGGTTTTTACTCTTTACTTCATAATGAGATTATAGTCATAAATATGAAGAAGTATTTCAAGGATGTAGAAAATTTTATGTGTGCATCTATCTCAATTGTATTCTTAAGTGTCTGGAAAGGAGCTGGAAAACATAACATATATCAGTCTTACAATAAATAGGTAAAATTTCCACCAGTGCAAATAAAGACCAAAATAAAATGATCATAGTATATCAAAATCAGTGGGCCCTTTACACTAAGGGGTAAGTTTACATTGTAGTGTGAAAGGACCTTTG
The DNA here is from genome assembly GCA_004320125.1 of Scolopax mira. Classification (NCBI taxonomy): domain Eukaryota; kingdom Metazoa; phylum Chordata; class Aves; order Charadriiformes; family Scolopacidae; genus Scolopax; species Scolopax mira. The sequence goes on along the minus strand of BJBW01012703.1, from coordinate 16,566 downwards.
CCTTTTGACACTTATGAGGAGTTATAAAAGATTTCTGCAATTTCTAGTCCTTAAGCTTTCTGTTTGCTGATTTGTTAAGAAAAACTACAGATGAGTATAGGATGTGCTGTATTTTCTCACAAAAGCTCAGAAGTGTAAAATAATTTCACATTTAACAATAAATATTATAATATTTTTTAAAAATTACCCAGTCAATCATTTTGAAAAAATATAAAGACTTTTTTTCAAGTACATACTTGACAGAAATAGATATTATGTGATATATTTTGATCTCTTGACAATAAATGCAGAAAGGAAGAATGACAACCTCACCAGCACAGAGACAATCTCTTGAGAACTGCTTTACTAAGGATTAATATTTTTCTTTAATCATATAATGAAAGTATCAACAGGTCCACATATGCAAGATCATTTGCTATTCTAAGGCAGGGCTTTATAAAAGCAAGCAAAAAAACCCCCACCATCTAAGCCAGATGTAAACACAGTGGCCTCATTTTTACAGGTCCTAAGCATTTACTTCTTCCTCTGAAATGAGCCAGTGACATTTACAGAAGCCATACTGGTTGATGCCTAATTTTAGTCACATATGTTAGAACATTGGCTTTCATATTTTTCAAGTAACAGAATGCAAACTGAACTTCTAACCCTTTTTGCTTTGGCAGCTGCAATGAGCATACAAATGACACTGTGATACTTCAGCACAGATATAAGCATCATCTGTGAACATCGGGTTTATTTGTTACAGTTAGGATCCAAGACAAATGTGTTGGTCTAGTGCTTAAGTTTAAACTTGATATTTATTCCACTTTTAGTTCAGAGCAATGTTCCAAAAGAATCACTGAGACCTGAAATATATTCATGAATACAGTGTATGTTTTTTAAATGGAAGACTGTGAGAGCCGACAAGAATAGTATAATTTTCCACTTATTTAGATTTATTCTGGATATTTTTAGGCAGTAAGACAAAAACTGATACTTTCAGAAAATCAAAGCTTTATAGGAATGATATCACAATAAAAAATTATTATTACTGTGAAGAAAAAAACCTGAACAAGTTAAGAGCTTTACCATAATATTTTGAGGTCAGGAGGGGACACTCATACTCTAAACAAAGGTTTTAAAGCTCATAAGGAACACTGGGTTAAACTTTTGCAGTTTAAATAAAAGATACTTCATTTAGCACTTCATTTAGCACAATACCACTCAATAGTCACCTCTCATTAACACAGTATTATGCTTGTATATAAAGTGCTGAAAATAACTGGGAAGAGAGTAAATACTAGTTTTATTTTCTTGTTTTCCACCTTTTCTTACTCAAAGATTATATTATATCATCCTTCCAAATCTGTTGGTCTTTTTTTTTTTTTTAATTTGTTTGTAATTTGTTTGACTGGTACCTCTTACAGAATATGTTGAATATGTTGATGATAATCTGTTTTGATCAGACATTTATTACATGTGATACATTTCTGTGCCCCAGGTAGATTAGAATCACACTCATCATGCAATTTCTGGATCGTCATGTTTACAAATACAAGTGCAGTATTAATTTTACTCAATATATTGGGACTTTTATGTACAGTATTCATTAAACTAATCTTCACATGAATATATGTGGAAAATGTTATCAGAAAGCCAGCACTGGAAAATTTTTAATCAGATTTGCTAACATGCTCACATAGAAAATGAAATATGGAATCATCAAATATCCTGGTGGTTATTTTTAACTTTCTTAATTAACTGGTAATAATTTATAGACATTTTAACATGGCTTTTTATGTCAAATTAATATTTCAAAAGATCTAGCATCACACAGAGACCACTTACCAAAATAATAATAAAAAGTTTGTATTCACTTGTGTTCACATTGGCCTCTTTTCAAAAGTCTTTATCAAATCAAATCTGGGGGAAATCAGTGAGAGCTCTTGGCTATCACTTATCCTTACACATGGAATAAAATCAAAGTCAGTTCAGAATAAATAATTTTCTGTAGAAAAAGAAGGGCTAGCTTCTCTGTCCCACAATGGACACTATGTCACTTAGAGCTGTGGAATATTAAGGGAATAAAAACACTCAGAAAATACTAATTTTCTAGGGCATCAAGATTTTTCAGCTTGCCTCAGGCAGGCAGGGAAAAGCTATTAGATCACAGAGATTTTTTAAAAGTCTGTCTTAGCAAAGAAAATACAGCTTCCCACTACATTTATATTTACTTTCCCTAGTATATAGGTGGCTAATTTTGATAGCCATTTAAACAAATTGTATGAGAATATTAAAAATCCTACTATGCATCTAAGTCCTCTTTATAGGAATATTTTAAAATATATATATTCCCACAGAGAATAAACATATCTGCATATATACTATTATTTAATTTAATAAAAAATAATTTAGCATATTTAAGACAACGATTTAATAAATTTATTATTAAAAGTATAAATGTACAAGCAGTAAGTCATTAATATGGTAGGTCTTGAAGCTAAAATAGCTTCTGATGTCACAGTATGTGTCATTCCTGGAAATGATGGACATAATAAATTATCCTGTTTATAACCTGTCACTGCATGAGTTGTCAGCCCATCAAACATAAAGTAGGGGCTTTCAAGAAACATCGAAGTGGTGGTGGGTGTTAGTTTCTTTTTAGGTGTTAATGCTAGCTCTATCACCTTCATTAATTACTAGATAGTAAAACACTTCTTTTTGCTGAATAGTGACTGTGGCAAGTGCTACAGAATTTAATATGCAGGTATAATGACTTTGTTCAAAAACCAAGATGTTATGCCTATATGAAGAGAGTTGTATATATTTATTCATATGTTAAGAAAGTCACATATTTTTAATACATTTTTCATGCAAACAATTTTTTCTAACATCCATCATGGTTTTAGATCACACCATCTATGTTCAAATAGTGCATTGTATCATATTCTGCAAATGACCTATTGGAGCTCTTCAATGCTCCCAAAAAACTGTAAGACTGACTCAGTAAATTGAAATAAGTGCATACAAATTTAGCTTATACCTACAAAACTAAATAATAAGCATTCATTTTTGTGGCTTTTTTAATTTGTCAGTATTAATATTTGATAAGTCCTCACCCATGGCATTGCTAAATAAAATGTATCCTTTTATGACTGGTTATGCAGAAAAAGGATAACAGTAAAACCCCACAGCAGGGGGTTTAATATTTGTTTCTATTTTTTTACTTTTATTTTTTTTCTCGGCATGTACCACTCTTATATGAGTTATTACCAATTCTTCTAGCCTCACCCGTAAAAAAAATGTTGAAAATAGCTTGACATTTATGCATTTCCTTTTGACATTATCAGGGTTAATTAAATGATAACCTCCCCATTCATGGAACATGTGAGAGGCAATAATGTCACCTGAGCTCATAACTGCAGAAGCTTCACAAGGTAATGTTTACTGCTGTGTGAAATGCACCTATTATGCAAATAATTTAGAAAGAGAAAGAAAACCAGAAAATCAGTCTTAAATCATATCACAGTGGAATGAGAAGGATAAAAATCATATCTGTTTAGCTGTGTTCAATAGCAACACAACTTCAGACAGTACAGTTCAATATCTAAGGTCAAAGGCTAAGTTTAGCGTTGCCATCCTCAAAGAGAGGCATATCCCATGTGAGTAATCCCTTTCTAATGGACAAGGAAATAGGACTTTCAGAATCCTTTATATTCAAGAATGAAAATGTTTAAGTATTAAGCTTTATAATAACTAAACCAGCAGTAAGGCAAAGTAGGGAACTTAAGAACTTACTTAATCATTAAGTACGCTGGATATTGAGGAATGTTCCTTTACTGGAACAGCCACATTCCACAGTATTGTATGATGTTATGACAGAATCAAAAAAAAATAGGAATTTACATCCCCAAGTTACTGCTCTGAAATTTGGGTTGTTGGTTGTTTTTTTTTTTTAAGAAGAAGTAAACTAAACCACCAAACCATGCTACAGTGTGATTTAAGTGTTTTATCGCAAATAAGTATTATGTTGTAATTTTTCCACTCAGAAGATATTTACAAAGGAGGGGAAATAAGGTAGTGAGAAATACTGTAGAGAAGAGACACAATATCGTCTTAGGGAGGTTTTATTAAATTCAGATTTTGGAAAGAAAAGTGAAAGTTTAATGAAAATGAGCAAGGGAAAATATGGCTACAAAGCAGGATCAATTTGTGAGGGAGATGAGGTAGCTGGAAGGGGGAAGAGCAAAACAGAGTCACTGTATCACAACTCTACAGCTTTCTAAAGGACTTGGGAAGGAGCTAGAATCTCCAGCTGAGTCAGTGGCTGAAGGCATTCAGTCTATGCATATAGAATTTGCAAGTGTGGTTGAAATGGGACCTACATTTTTAACACAGAAAATATTGCAAAGTGTCAAAAACTCAACTATCTCCCAAAAATGCTTGGATAGTTAGGAATTTAAACCCTTATACCTCAACTCCCTCTTGTAATATAGAGTACTGTGAAGATTCTACCTAGAAATGTTTTTAAAAGCCGTACAGCTCTGTCCACAAGGAGACTGGTGGAGAGTTCCACATGTGAAAAAAGTTGCATGTGAAGATTTAATTAAGGGCTATTCATAAACATTATGACACAATGAAAGTGAGCCAAGATTTAACTTTGGGTTTTGTGCTGGGTCTGGTGGGGAAAGGGTTAATTGTT
>BJBW01012702.1:0-15997 GCA_004320125.1 Scolopax mira | reverse complement strand
GCTGGTGGGGGACTCTGATTTGTACAAGTGACTGCCACGTGGTCCTTTGTTCCCATCTACAGCCAAACCACGACACAGCGCCAAGACTCATTGTCACTTTTGCATTACGAGTTGTTTGAGCAGTACTTTGTACTGTTTTCTGGTATACAACCTGTGCAAAATTGTTTTTATTGAGGTCATTGATCTTTTTTTTTTTTTTAATATTATGCTCATAATTTTTTCCACAGTGGTTAAAAAATAATCAACTACTTCATTTACAGCACATTTTTAAAAAGAAAAATAACTATATCTAGACCAACACAAATTAAGCTTATAGGACTTTTGCCCTATATGACCGTATGTCATATTTGTTATATACCTCAAATTATTTGTATAATAAGTGGTATTTATTGCCTGTAAAGTTCAGACATACATGTGGAATGGTTTTCTAAAGTTAGAGAGACCTACTAGGATGAATGAGGGAAGAGGCGCAGTCAGACTATACTTATCATAGTATCTTCCTCAAGTGCCAGTGAGTCCTCCTGGAATCACTGTTATATTCAGGATACATCGAGTTGTGTGAAAAGTTTCCTGGCGGATGTCCAAGCAAAGACTTAGAGAGCTATAACTTATTTCTCAGTGGTACACTTTGCTTGGTAGCTCTTCTTGGAGGAAGATGAAGAATTGACAACATTTCTTTTCAAGGAAGGAAAACTGATTAACAACATTCACCAAATTTGTGAAGCTTTCTTCTGGATGTTACAATCAAATTTTCAAAGTATTAGTTACTCCATCATTGCTGTCAGAAATTTATGCATACATCTTGTTATTTTGTCAGAGGAAAATAAAACCATGTTTAAGAGCAATATATATGAGGCTGGCAGTATTCATATCACTGAAAAATTTGTTCTTTTTGATTTCCTCAAAGTTTTCTAGATCTTAATATCCTCTCTTCATGTATAATCTACAAAAATACAGGTTGTTCAACCTAGTGATTAAGAAAAATTTGAATTATTTATCTGTGTGGTGTTGTGTATAAGAAGTATGAAATAATGAGATAATGCTGCAGAAGTAGGTAAATTTTAAGGAACTATTAAAACAATGTTACCCCATACAGGTTATGAAGCTAACCTTGTTATTCATGTCCCTTAAAATTATGGTCAGTACTCCTATTAAACCTTCAAATTACACCTTTTGCTACTAAAAAAAAAAAACCCACACCGTACTGGACTTACCTGGTTTTATTCAACTGTTTCACCCAGACACAATGCAGGTCTCAATGTACATTTATATTCTGAATTATCTGTCAGCAATCTCATCAGTTTGCATTAGTCTCACTTATGAGCCCTAGCTTCTGCTTTTCTGAGTCATTCTGAACTCTGTCTCCCTCTCATCCACCTCTGTGTCAACTGGCTACATTTTTTTTCTAATGTGATAAAGTCCACCAAGGCACTGAACATCAACAAACAAACGAAATAACCTTAGTTTTAATTCTTATACTACCATTTCTGTCAAATTCTCTATCACAAACTGTTTGTATGATTTTCTGTCTCTAATAGCAATCTAGTTTTCTCACCTGCTCAAGATTTTCAGCCTTTTTAGTATAGCACTGTAATTGTAGTTGTCCACTTGCCTGCTTTATTTCTGAGGTAAACATCTTCTCACATCTCTTTCTGTTTACACAGAAAGAGATGTGAGAAGAGAGAAAGTAATGGGAGACATCTAGGGTCATCAAGCATCTTAAGTGTTAATGGTCTTTAAAAGTCCATTGGAAAGAAGCTCAATGAAGGACAATGAAAAGGTAGAGAAGATGTAAAATCTCCCTTATGTGAGACGATATTTTGATTTTCCCCACCCAAGAAATTCATACTGACCTGCCTTTAAATAAAATTAGACAATAACAATTTTTAGATTAATCTAGTGCAATATAATGGAAATAGAAGAAAAAGGAACACTGAAAATGAAAAATGTGATGGTGTCTATTATTAATAAGACAGAGGAAACAGCAACAGAAGGAAAGAAAAGAAACATTAAAATTGCAGTTATGGTCAATTTTTTTCTGAATAGTTTATTAACTGTAGTTTCATGTTCTACTAAGTGATTACCTTGAAGCCATCATCCAAATAATCTTGGGTAGATTTGAAAGGTAAGATTATGGGTAATGAGAACTCTGACAAATCAGAAGATATGTGTTATCTACTTAAATATTATTTTCAGTGCTTGGATGTACACATCTGCATTCTGGGATTGAAGAAAATCATGGTCAAGATGTTCTGAACTGATGTAAAGACTAGAATTTTCAGGTTCCCATTCAAAAAATGTTTTTCAGAGAAAAAAAAAAGTCCCATTTGAAAGTTTAGTTTCTTTTTAAGCTGAGATATGTCCATAAATTCCTCGGTGTCATATATTCTTGATGTTTTCATTTATGGTAGCACCATTTTGGTGGCATTATTTTGTGTACACTCAACCTACTGAAAGAGAATTTTCTTTGCTAAAATAGTTGTCTGAGGTGTCAGAGCATTGGTATGATTTTGAAAAAACCTCTAAGGTTTATTAAGCTGCAGTGAAAAAATAATTTAAGTCTGAATAACTTCAGATGGCAATTAAAGGCAATTAAAAATGGATGAAATATTACCTTAAGTATTTCAAGCCTGAACAGGGCTTGATATTGAAGGAAGATGAGCACTTTGACTCAGAAAGTAAAGGACATGAATATGCAGAAAAATTTCATAGAATCATAGAAAGGTTTGGGTTGGAAGAAACCTTCAAAGATCATCTAGTTGAACCCACATGAAACAGGCAGGAACATTTTCCACTAAATCAGGTTGCTTAGAACCCTGTCCAACCTGACCTTGAATGTTTGCAGGGATGGGCCATTTACAGCATCTCTCGGCAACCTGTATCGCTGTTTTACCACCCTCATCATAAAAAGTTTCGTCTTTTTATCTTGTCTGAATCTACTTTATTTTAGTTTAAAATCATTACTCCTTCTCCGATCACTCCAGGCCCTACTAAAAAGTCCTTGATGTACCTCAGGAGTCTTCTGGATTTCCCACAGTTCACTGTGCTAATTTGCCAGCAGGTGTTAGGATGGTTGAAGTTCCCCAGGAGGATAAGTCTGCAAGTGCAAAACCTCTTGTAGACGGAGCAAGAAGGCTTTGTCAATAGCCTCTCCTTGGTTGGGCAGCCTGTGGTAAACAACAACCAAGGTGTTCCTTATGTTGCCTCAGGCTCTAATTCTTATCCATAAGCTTTCAGTCTGCTGTGGCTACTCTTCAGAGGCAGCTCATCACAACTATCCATTACTTGATGTAGGGGGCAACCCCTTTCCCCCTGCTTCCTGCCCATTTCCCCGCCCCCTTCTCAATGGCCTGTAGCTGTTGACAATTGCACTCCGGTCATGGATTTTGTCACACCAAGTTTCAGTAATGGCAATTAAGTTATAGCTGTCTAGCAGCATGGTGGCTTCCAGCTCCCCCTGTTTGCTGCTCATGCTGCATGCATTGGTGTAGAGGCACTTCAAAGGGACTGTCAACTGAGTCACCTTTTTAGAGGAACTTACTTCAGTTCCTTTGAAGCCCTACTGGCTTGTATTACCATAGCAGCCCCTGTTTTATGTTCATGTCTCCAAGTGTGCTCCATTGTACCCAGCAGGTATAAGAGCAATAGACAGAGGGCCTTCACTAGCACCCAATCGATCTAACTTTGGTGTGCTATCCCATGTATGGTCACAGATGAGCCTGTTATTCTCCTTCTCCCCTTTCAAGTTTAAAGTTATAAATGTAGGTGACTATTCTGAGGGGAAAAGAAGATTGAATATGTCAAACATATTCCCTTTCTAGTTTAAAGCTCTGACAATCAACCTCACTAACTCATGAGCAAAGACAGTCTTCCGCCTTTGAGAAAATATGAATCACATCTGATGTTAGGAGATCTGGTACAATATAGAACATCACATTAACAAACCCCACAACATTCTGTGGTGAACAGCCACAAAGCCTTGTATCAGGCATCTGTTTCTACCAATATTGCTACCTGTAACTGGAAGGATAGAGGAAAAAATTACATGTTTTCATTATCAACATTCCCAAGGCCCTGAAGTCACTTTTGATTGCATTTGGACTCTGTGATACAGCTTCATTGCCACCCACATGGAAAAGCAGTAGTAAGCAATAGTCCCAAGGCTATATCAGGCTAGGAAATTTCCTAGTGATGTCCTAAACTCGGGTCCTAGGGAAGCAGAGACTTCCCTAAAAGGAGGGTCTGTTTGACATATGCAACCCTTTATTCCACTCAGGATATACTCACCTACATCTATAACTCATTTTTCTTCCTCATAGAGGTTGTCATAGAATCATAGAATTGTCTAGGTTGAAAGGGATCTTTAAGATCACCTAGTCACACCATCAAACTAAACATGATAAAAAACCATCACTAAACCATGTCACTAAGTGCTATGTCAACCCATCCTTTGAATAGCTCCGGGGATGGGACCTCAGCCACTTCCCCAGGCAGCCTGTTCCAGTACTTAGCAACCCTTTCAGTGTAAACATTTTTCCTAATATCCAATCTGAGCCTCCCCCAGTGCAGCTGGAGGCCATTTCCTCTTGTCCTATCAGCTGTGACCTGGGAGAAGAGACCAACCCCGCCTCTCTACAACCTCCTTTCAGGTAGTTGTGGAGAGAATAAGGTCTCCCCTCAGCCTTCTTTTCTCCAGGTTGAATAATCCCAACCCCCTCAGCCTCTCCTCTCATTAAGACTTATTCTCCAGACCCCTCACCAGCTTCATTGCCCTTCTCTGGACCTGCTCCAGCATTTTCTGCATTTTTCTCTAACAAATTCTTGGCCATTTAGTGTTGTAGTATTTTACCAAGAAAGATTAGGTCATGAGAGATTTGGCCAGTATGGGTCAAAATTAATGAGAGATTTTATTTTAGACTTACTAGATCCAAGCAAGATTCAATCAGTATTATATACCTTTCTAATCACTTTAACAAAAGGGGTCTCCATGGAATTTTCAGGCTTGATCAAATATTAAATTAGTGGTTTTTTTTAATTTCATCATGAAAGCTTTCCTTTTTTAAAATTTAAAACTCTATTATGATATATGGGGTAAGCCTTTCTGACCTTGGTAACACCTCTAGTGTAGCTGTCATCCACATCATCAATTGACTGACCTTCCATATCCAGAGCCTCATAACTGTTGTATAGGGGTACCTGAGAAAATAAGGTAGGCAAGGAGCATGTTTGCCAGTCTTCACTCTTTTCCTTTAAGTTACTGACTTTTGCCTGATAAGGGGAGGAGGCAGGATCCCCTTGATCTTGTTTTTTGGGTTTTTTTGTGGTTTTTTTTTATGGTGGACATTCCTGTTTCTGTCTGAGGGAGGGCAGACATTGTTCCACCAGTCTAACTCTGGTATGCCATGCAGCCTGAGGCCTGGATGGTTGAACATTTTAGTGGGAGCTTTGTCTAGATGACCACATCTGTTTGGCTGAATGCAGAGGACATGGTTTTCTTCTGGGTGGATACTATAACTAAGCTTCCTCTAGGAGGATGAAGAACAACTGAATTGACCTTTTGAGCTGGTAGGGTGATGATTACCATCCTGCAGGAACTGCAGCACAACCTACCATGTGAACTGCTGTGCCAGGTCCTGCCTGATGCCCCATGCCCTGTTTTCTCACTCTGTTGGCAGCACTGCTGGGCACTCGCACTCCCCAGGCTACTTTGCATATAGGCATGGAGGGGGGTGGTCATGCTTACTCTGGCAATGCCCAGGCCTTATCAGCATCTCCCGTGAGAGCTGCTGACTCCTGACTGGTCTGTCTGGTGCCCTGATACTTTCCCACTGGGACAGTTCTGGAGCTGCTCGCCTCAGTGACTGACTGATTACATTATACTGTTTTTATTTTGATTTCCTGGCTCTTTTGACAGAAAAAATAAGATGTTCATGTATTGAAGAGAGAGGCCACACTTCAGAGTTTGTAGTTTTTCTGCTATGTGTGTTCACACAGAAGAAAAGTGAGCTTTTCAGGAAGATCGTGAATTGTGTCCTGGCTTCAAAAATATATGCATTAATACTAAATGCTAGTTAACTTGGTCTTAATCAGATCATTTTTTTCTCCAAGTATAATGTGGCTAAGTAGAATGATTATTCATCTTCCTGGTTCTGTATAAAGTCATTATAATATAAGGATAGCAACATCATCTTTGCTGAGGCAAAGCAAACCCTTCTTGGGTGATCTTTCATCTGCTTATTCTATAGGTACATGCTTATGTCTCAACAGCTTCACATGGATGACATTTAAGGTTGTTTAAGAAGGCCACATAAAATCTTTTCCACTTTAAGGTACCTGTAATAGGAAATGTAGTATTCTTATCTAATGAGCTAGGTTTTATACAGACATTACGAGATTAACATTCATGTGAGTGGTACCTCAGATCTCTCATTTGAGATTGTTGTGTCATGCATTATTTGCTAGGGTAAACAATGTTTAAAATGCCAGAAATTTTAAACCTATCTCAAAAAAATTTATATCATAACGCAATTATTGTAAATCATTATCTACTTTATTTTCTAAGTGGCCCATAAATTCTCAATTAACAATGAATTCTTTGGCTCTTTCTAAAGAATCACATTCCAGGCATCTTACTGAAAAATTATAAATCTATATCTTTGAAACAATTCAAACTAATTGGCAACAGTGACCCCTCTCTAAGATTTCTATTTCACATAAATGGTTAAATGATCATATGCTATCATACAAACATTACCAAATTTTAAATGTCTGGAATTAGATAATTGTTTTTCTAAAGCAAGAAATTGCATTTCTAAAAATGTATTGAACTTGAGGTCTATATTCAAGTACAGATTATTCAGACTGTATGAAAAAGTCACAAACAAAATAATATTCTTTGGCAAGCAAAAATCACCAATATTTATCTGCCTCCCAATGCTGCTGTTGTATTTACAGTACCTAGGGCACACAGATCAGTTAATAATATCTGAATTTCCTGGCTTTATGGATTCAACTAATGGATTTGTTGGTTTAGGGTTATTTTTATTCTGTAAATGTATAGGAAAATTATTCTGTAAAATGTATAGGAAATTGAACTTCCTATAAAAAATTAATTTATCGATTAATTTTTGCTTAGGACCTCTACATTTTGGTCACACATCAAACTGCTTATTTGCACTTTGATCAGTAAATGTTTGACTAAACATTTTGGCAACTGTGTTGTATGCCATTCTCAGTACAGGAAGTAAAAGAAATTACAAAGTCAGGTGGTTCGCAGGAAGAAATTCTAAGAATAAATATTTCAAGTACTAATATATATGTATTTACATGACAATCTCTTGGTACTCTTTCAGATAAGAATTGTTAATTCTTAGAATTAGAAAGAAGACCGGTCTGGATAAATAGAGGGCTTTGGCTGGACCTCAGGGAGAAAAGGAAAGTCTACAGTCTCTGGAAAAAAGGGTTGGTTACTCACGAGCAATATCAAGGTGTAAAGAAGATATTCAGGGGAAAAATTAGAAGGGCAAAAGCCCAAGAAGAACTTAACTTGGGTACCACAGTTAAAGATAACAGGAAGAGATTTTTTCAGCATATCAGTAAAAAAAAGGCAGGCTAGGGAAGGCCCACTGATGAATGAGGTGGGTGCCTTGGTGGTGGAAGACACAGAGGAGGTGGAGCTGCTGAATGCCTTCTTTACTTCAGTCTTCACTGCCAAAGCTGCTCCTCATGAATCCCAGATCCTGGAGACAAGGGGGAAGGACTGGAGAGAGAAAGAGTTCCCTTCTGTTGGGCAGGATTGGGTTAGAGACCACTTGGCCAAAGTAGTCATCCATAAATCTATGGGTCCTGAGGGATACACCCAAGTATTGAGAGAGCTGACAGATGTTATCAAAGGGCCACTCTCCATCATTTATGAGAGGTCTTGGAGAGCAGGAGAAGTGCCTGAGGACTGGAAGAACCAGTCTACAAAAGGGGCAAGAAGGAGGACCCAAGGAACTACAGGCCAATTAGTCCCTGGGACTCACCTCTGTCCCTGGGAAAATAATGGAACGACTTGTTCTGGATGTCATCTCCAAACACATTGAAGATCGAGAAGTTATTGGAAGAGGTCAGCATGGATCTACCAAGGGTAAATCATGCTTGAACAATTTAATAGCCTTCTATGATGTTGTAACTAGATAGCTGGATGAGGGGAGAGCAGCAGATGTCATTTACTTTGACTTCAGCAAGGCTTTTGTCACTGTTTCCCAAAACATCCTCATTAGAAAATTAAGGAAGTGTGGTCTAGATGAGGGGGCAGTGAAGTGGATAGAGAACTGGCTGTGTGACAGAACACAGAGGGTTGTCACTAATGGAGCAAGGTCAAGTTGGAGGCCTGTAACCAGCAGCGTCCCCCAGAGGTCAATACTTGGCCCAGTCCTGTTCAACTTATTCATTGATGACCTGGGCAAGGAGACAGAGTTTATACTCAGCAAGTTTGAGGATGATACCAAACTGTGAGGGCTGGCTGACACTCTAGAGGGCTGTGCTGCCATCCAGTGTGACCTGAACAAGCTGGACAACTGGGCAGAAAGGAACCTAATGAGGTTCAACAAGAGTGATTGTAAGGTCCTGCACCTGGGGAAGAAGAACCCCAGGCACCAATAGAGGTTAGGGATGGATCTTCTAGGAAGTACTACTGAGGAAAAGGATCTGAGAGTCCTGGTGGATGGCAGGCTTTCCATGAGCCAGCAATGTGCACTTGTTGCCAAGAGGGCCAATGGAATCTTGGGCTGCACAGGGAGAAGTGTGGCCAGCAGGTGAAGGGAGGTCATTCTCCCCCTCAACTCTGCACTGGTGAGGCCACAACTGGAATACTGCGTCCAGTTCTGGGCTCCCCAGTTCAGGAGGGACAGGGAAGTACTGGAGGGAGTCCAACGTAGGGCAACTAAGGTGATTAAGGGATTGGAGCACCTCCCTTACGAAGAAAGACTGAGAATGCTGGGGGTATTTAGCCTGGAGATCAGAAAACTGAGAGGAGACCATATCTATGTTTACAAGTTCCTAAAAGGTGAAGGATGTTGGATCTGGACTCTTTTCAGTGGTTTCCAGTGATAGGACAAGGGGCAACAGGCCTCTCATATTCCACTCAAATATGAGAAAAACTTCTTTAGGCTGAGGGTGACAGAGCACTGGAACAGGCTGCCAAGAGAGGTTGTGGAGTCCCCTTCTCTGGAGATTTTGAAGACCCATCTGTATGCAGTCCTGAGTAATGTGCTCTAGACAATCCTGCTTTAGCAGGGGAGTTGAACTAGATGATCCCTAGAGGGCCCTTCTAACTCTGTCAAATCCATGAATCCATGAATCTGTAAATGGATCTATATAACCTATAAGGCATTCCTTAGAAAAACTGTTACTTTGTTACCAGTGAAAGAGGAGCCTTACTAATCTTTTAGTAGAGGTAAATGAACCAGTTCTGGGGTAAAGTAAAACTTGAGGAAAATCTCTACCATAACCTTACTGTGTTTTCTTTTCAGTAAATGTTCCCAAATCACTGTCTTATATAAAATCCTGTCTGCTTTTAAGTAACAACAACTCTCAGAATATCAAGAAATCTTAACAGATTTTAGATACCTGGCAACTTACTTTTACAAGAAGCTCCTGTATAGATGTCTAAGTAAATAAGAGCCTTTTGATTAAAATTGTAAATAACATTTTCCAGTTTAGGTTGTTCACCTATTTCATTATGAAATGATTCATGAAGAGTTAAAAAGAAAATTGTGAGGAATCTTTCCATCAGAACCAATGAGTATATGTAGGTAAATCACATTTAGACAAGAGGCATTTGGAGATAATTCTACAATACCAGCTATTGCCCCTTCTTTCTTTTAGACCATCATCAAGTGTTAACAGGCTTGTCCATCTCTACTGACCTCAGAATACACCATTTATGAAAATGCACAGCTTCTCACTTTTAAACTGTTCCCTTAAAACTCTTTGAGTGGTCCTCTGTTACTGAAATATATAGAGCCAGACATTCTCAATTATCAGACATCTACATTTTTTGTATATCCTGACATCTAGTGAGCATACTGTTAGGAATTTCAAATAGTATTAAGTCCTTATGTTTAAACAACAGAATCACGGCAAGAGTGTATAATTGTGCAGATTCATAAATCACAGGATTTGCTTTGATTTTACTTCAACTACATTTTAGATGTATTTGCATTAAGGGTTTTTAATGCCTCTGTAACTGCAGGGAACCCACTCATCAGGGAAAAGAATTATGTCACTGTGTTGATAGAACCCCATTCAACTCCCAAATATGCCAGTTGATTTCATTCATTCCATGGAATAATTCCAGTCAAAGAGGCTATGGCAGCTCTGTACTTTACCCATTGACTTCAATAGGAGTTGTAGATGTGTAATGTTGCTCAAATGTCCTTGGACTATGCATATGATTAGATCTGAATCGAAAATAGGACAGTTTTAATGATACATACTGGTATTACTTCCTTACTCTCCTCCAGCAGTAGTGACTGAGGCATAACGCCTATAACTTTTCTCAAGCAGGGTGCATATACTAAATGATACCATTATAACCGAATGGATTTATAATTTCTTACCATATCGACACTGCTTTTGTACTATTGCAGAGTTGTTCTCATTGGAATTGATATTCTATCAGTCTTCCATACAATGTAAGTAACCATATTGATTACTTCTTATTCACATCTTGCTTGAATAACTCTGCCAAATTTTTCATACTCAGATAAATTAATTAGTGTCTTTAGTATGAAGGCCATTAGCTTCTTTTTTTTTTTATTTAACTGCCTTGATTTCACTTTTTTTTTTATGTAGACTCACCTGAACATTTAACAACTCTGACTGCAAACACTGATTTGTTGTTTTAAGTGGCAATTCTTCAGATACTGTTTATTAACAACACTTCATGATCAGTTTATTGAAACTGGCTAGCCAGTCTAATCTGTAAATCTTGTGGTGTTTAGTTTAATGCTCCTTAGATAACTGCAGAGTGGAAGTTTTGGAGAAGATTATTACAAAGATTTATAACATTGCTAGTGCAGTTATGTTATACAAATAGATGTAGCATGGCCGCAGCAGCTGTGTTGGAAAGTCAGTTGTTCCCATGTCATATAAGTAATGGATTTTCCACTAATCAAAATGTTCTGCTAAGTTTATTTAAAAAAAAAGGCTCATGGCTTTAAAAATCCTTTAACCACAAGTACTTTGCCAGTTGTGCACATACAGTACCATGCACCTATTTTAATTTTCTGTTCCATATTAGATGTTCAGTCTTACAATGATTCTTTCTTTAATTCATCCACAGATGCAGTTAATGTTCTGTGTGGCTCAGCATTGGCCCTCACTTTTTCTTGTCAATGAGACCTCTGATAAAAATGATATAGGGACATAAAGACACAGAAAACATTGTAGTACATCTGGACTGGTAGCATATTGTATACAAAATCTGTTCTGCTTTTTCAAAACTCCTTTGTTGCTTTTTAGAAACCACAGCCTATACGTAAGTTTTGGGTTGAGCATATGGTGGGCTGGCTCCATGGCAAAGAAATGGTGGGATGGCTTCTATGTTGGAATGGAAGGATACAGGTTGTTAGGAAAGACAGGCAGGAGACATGAGGGGGGCGTGTTACACTCTATGTCAATGATGAGATGGAGTGCTGGGGGTAGATGGGGAGTCAACAGAGAGCTTGTGGGTCAAGATTAAATGTAAAGCAGGGACAAGTGACATTACAGTGGAGATTTGCTCAACCAGTCTCACGTTCACAAGCCCTGGTTCTCATGGGGGACTTCAGCAACCCTGAAAACTGTTGGAAGCAGAACATAGAAGGACTTGAATAATCCAGGAGGTTTCTGGAAGGTGTAAATGATAAACTTCCTTCTCCAAGTGACAGAGGAGCCAACAAGGAGAGGTGCCATGTCAGACCTTGTTCTCACCAACAAGGAGGACTGGTGGGGAATCTGAAGCTCAGGGAAATAGTTGGCTGCAGTGACCATGAGATGGTGGACTTCCAGATCCTTATGGCAGCAAGGAGGGCGCACAGTAAGCTCACTAACATGGACTTCAGGAGAGCAGACTTTGGCCTCTTCAGGGATCTGCTTGGCAGAGTACCAAGGAATAAAGCCTTGGAAGGAAGGACCCAAAAAAGCTGCATGATATTCAAGGATGACTTCCTCCAAACTCAGGAAAAATCACAGAATCACAGAATTTTCATGGCTGGAAGGGAGCTTTGAAATCATATAGTCCAACCACAAAAAAAAAAAAAGTTGCTAAGCCACTATCCATCATATTTGAGAAGTTGTGGTAGTCCAGTGAAGTTTCCACTGACCGGAAAAGGGGAAACATAACCCGTATTTTTAAAAATGGAAAAAAAGAAGACTCAGGGAACTACAAAACAGTCAGTCTCATCTCTGTGCCTGACAAGATCATGGAGCAGATCTTTCTGGAAACCATGCACATGGAAAATGACAAGGTGATTGGTGACAGCTAACATGGTTTTACCGAGGACAAATTGTGGCCATCTATGATGACATTACAGCATTGGTGGATAAAGGAAGAGCCACTGACATTATCTACGCCAGGCTTATGCAGAGTTTGATGCGGTCCCTCCTGACATCCTGGTCTCTAAATTGGAGATACATGGGTTTGACAGTTGGACCACTCAGTGGATAAGGAACTTGGAGGATGGCTGCACTCAAAGAGCTGCAGTCAATGGCTCAATGTGCAATTGGTGAACAGTAAAAAGAGGTGTTCCTCAGGGGTTGATTACCGGGACCAGTGTTGTTTAACATCTTCGTCAGTGGAGAGTGGGACTGAGTGCACCCTCAGCAAGTTTTCTTATGATACCAACTGTGGTTGATGCACTGGAGGTAAGGGATGCCATCCAGAGGGACCAGGACCAGGGCTTGAGAGGTAGGCCCATGCACATGCCATGAAACCCTGGCCAATAGGTCAGGGCAATCTCAAGCACAAACACAGGCTGGGGAGTAATGGATTGAGAGCAGTCCTGAAGAGAAGGACTTGGGGATGTTGGTAGATGAGAAGCTTAACATGATCCAGCAAAGTGTGCATCCCAGAAAGCCAACTGTATCCTGGGCTGCACCAAAAGAAGTGTGGCCAGAAGGTCAAGGGAGGTTTCTTGCCCTCTACTCTGCTCTAGTGAAACCCTAATTAAGTACTGCATCCAGTTTTGTGGTCTCACAACATAAGAAGGACAGAGACTCGTAGGATTGAGTCCAAAGGAGGGCCATGAAGATGATCAGAGGGCTGGACCACCTCTCCTGAAAAGTCTGGCTGAGAGAGTTGAGTTTGTTCAGCTGGGAGATGAGAAGACTTCAGGGAAATCTTATAGCAGCCTTCCATTACCTAAAGGGAGCCTACAGGAAAGGTGGGGAGAGACTCTGAGGCAATGTAGAGATAGGACAAGGGATAATAGTTTTAAACTGAATTAATGTTGATTAAGACTAGATATTAGGAAGAAATTCTTTACTGTGAGGGTGGTGAGGAACTAGAAGAGGTTTCCCAAAATTTTGGATCCTCTCTCTCTGGAAATGTTCTAGACAAGGCTGGATGGGGCTTTGAGTAACCTGGTCTAGTGGAATGTATCCCTGCCCGTGGTGGGGGGGTTGGAACTGGATCATCTTTAAGGTCTCTTCCAACCCAAACCATTCTATGATTCCAATATATTGGAACTTTTTTCT
The DNA here is from genome assembly GCA_004320125.1 of Scolopax mira. Classification (NCBI taxonomy): domain Eukaryota; kingdom Metazoa; phylum Chordata; class Aves; order Charadriiformes; family Scolopacidae; genus Scolopax; species Scolopax mira. Next base: position 2,275 of record BJBW01012702.1, on the reverse strand, counting down.
TAGTTATAAGTAGCTTGGTGAATATGAAGCATCTGAAATGTGAAATATTAAATTACTTGTCATCTTCACTGGTCAAGTTACTTGGAAATTTCCCATATCTATTCTACACGTGATTAAGTGTCAGTTCCAATTAAAAGTTTGAAAGTATATTTTATATTCTAATTTTCAGTGTGACTCTCTATGAAATATGGCATTGCTTATAATTTGTCATTATAAAAATGTTTGCTTATCATCACCATGGTATTTGTAATAGCAAGTACACACTAAGTAAAAAAATATTGAGCAACGTAAGGGATCAAGTTCTGTAAGTGAAGTTGCTGGTTCTCAACACACTGAAGATTAATGAAGAAAACTGAATATTAAAACAAATAAATACAGAGCATAAGGGCCAATAATTCACAAAAGAGAATCAAATTAGTAGCAAACATTTGACTGCAGTGGTTTGATGAGCTGCCTTTATTACAGAAGTTAAAGGAAATATAGTATGTGTCATTGTACCATTATATATTTACCACCTACCATTATCATATGTAATTGAATAAAAAACCACTATAGTTAGGAGAACCTTGACTCAAATCAGTTTCAGGAAGCTAGTGGTGTTAGCTTTGATTGAATTCAGTATTACATATAACATCTGAAATTTATGTTTGTATCTTAAAACTATTTATATGTTCATTTGCCCAGCTGCTACTTATTTCATATTTGGTGCAGTTTTGAAAAAATGTTATACATAAGAGCATCTGTGCAATGAGACAGAATGCTGACAGATATGCTGGATGTAGGGAACACACTACTGTAAGTGGCCTGCCTGAAGTTTATCTTACAACAAAATTAAAGCTCACAGGTCCCAGAAGTCTGTATTATCATCTTTGTTTTAGATTGAGATATTATTAAGAAAAAAAAAAGCTAAATAGCCCTTGTGTCTGTAGTTATTTTTCTGTAAGAAATTTTTGAGGATGTTATAGAGAACCAGATAGTAATGAAATACAGAAAGAGGGTTTTTTTCAGTCTCATGATGTCTTCTTGAAAAGAGATCCATGAAGAAAAAGCAAAACCAAGCCAAATAAAAACCAAAAAAAAAATCCCCAAATTATTATTACACTTTTGCTTTGAGAAACCTGTTAGGGAGTAATTATACCTCATGTCTTAGAACAAAGTTATGAGGAGCTGTAGCAGAACACTGTATAACGTTATTACATTATAGAGTAATTGTATTTCTATTGTATTCTAATTGTATTTCTATTGTTATAGAAATCTGAATCCCATGCACCTATGAAATTGTAAGGTTAGGAGGAGGTCTCTGGGCTGTGTTCATAGCTTAGGTGGTGCCTGAGAAAGAAATGCATGTTTCCACAGCTGTTTTGTTCTTAGCACAAAATGAAGAGGGAGAAACTGTCTTAAGATCTTGCTACTGCCACAGAAGCAGTAAAGACTGTGAAATACCCCTGTTCCATTCAAATTTTTTAAGGGTTCTTTTTGCAGATATTTTTTTCTTTAGAGCATAGGGAAGTGTTGCCTTTTCACAGGAAAGGCAAAATATTATATATTTTTCTTTTTTCTATTTTATTGTCTAATAATTGAATAATGGAATTTCTGTGAGTTACGGTCCTCCAGGAAGGTGGCTTATGGGGACTGGGGAGCAGGGCTAGCTGGGGTCAGCCAGGGCAGCCGCACCCCTGGGCATCAGGCACCTCTGTGAGGATGGGAATGAACCAAGGCTGGGATTGGATTTTGGCCCATGAGCGGTGGTACATACCAGCCAAACAGTTCCCATGGACAGTCAAGGGAATGGCTGCAGGCATTGTGTGCAATCATCTGCCCCTCCAAATTTCATTGATTTGGAAAGAAATTGCTCCAGATGTGATTGAGATAAGCTTAGGTTACTGCTGTAGCCTGTGTATGCTGGTCACCTGGTCCCCTAGGTGTTCACGCTGGTGTTTTGCTAGATGGGTCTGTTCCTCTCTGATTGACTGCCAGCAAGCTTTAGGACTGGGAAGCCTGTGGGATCAGGGCCTGACAGCTGTGGAAAGCTATGAGTCACAGCTCATCCTCCCACTCCCTGTGGCTGCAATTATACCTCTTTCATCTGTGCCTGGATTGTGAAGGAGATGGTGGCTTTCCTTGGGCTCATATTCTGTAGCAAACTTCTGCCCAGCCACAAGCATGCAGGAGTTCCTTTGTGTCATCACAGTGTTTTTACACAGAAAAAGGAGACAAAGCTATTATCACAGAATCACTGAATCTTCTAGGTTGGAAGGGACCTTAAAGATCATCT
>BJBW01012700.1:8238-49963 GCA_004320125.1 Scolopax mira | reverse complement strand
GCAGATGCCGCCGGGCTCTCGGCACTTGCACCCGCGACTTGGGAAGTTTGCCCCCTCCAAAGGAACCCGTCTCCCAAACGCATCTGAATAGGTCAAAAAACGCCGCCACTTGCTTTTTTTTAAATTTTTTTTTCCCCCCTCCTGAGCTTTTTTTTTTTTTTTTTTTAAAAAAAGAAAATTCTGGAGTGGCGTGTAAAGAGGCCGGAGCAAAGGCGGGGTTTGCAGGCGGGGGCTGTCAGTCCCGCAAAGCGACCAGACCTTTGCGAAAGCAAGGAATGCGGCAAGAAGAAACCCATTGTAGAGCTTGACAATGGGCTCCGGAGCCTCCAGGCGCCCAAAAAGTCTTATTCTTAAAGTCTATTGTCAGCAAAGTCGGTCAGAAAGCTTTTTTTTCTTTTTTTTTTTCTTTCCCCTACTTTTTTCTTCTTTTTTTCCTCTCCCCCCGCAAACTACCCAAAATATTCTCCGCCGTGCGCTCGGCGAGGCACACAAATCTGCTTGTTGGTTTAACTTGCCGCGGCAAAGCATCACTAGCCGCTCGCCGTGGCTACCGGCAGGCAGGCAGGCGGGCAAGCCCGCCCCCTCCCGCAACCAGCCCCCCCGCAACCTCCGCCGACCAGCGGAGCGGCGCCCGGTTGGGGTGGTTTGAGGGGGGGGAGAGGGTGGAGAATCGGCTTTTTCAATAAAAATGGCATTTACTTAGCGGCAAGAGTCCCCCCGAGTGTCGTGGTCCGCGTGTCCCTCCCACCCCCCCGCAACACCCCGCATCCCGGCGGCCCAAAGGAGCGGGGACTAATGAAGGCGAAGGGGTGGCCAAGGTATCGGTGACTCCAGTTTCTGGGAGAACGGGAAAGGATCGCAGTAGGAAACCCTGATTAGAGACGGGAAAGGCCAAAATGGCAAAATCCCAATCGTAACAATGCATCTGTTCATTAATGTGGGAAGATGAGTAATATGAAAATTTAACACAATTAGAAGCCCCTCGGCAATCCTGACGGCATAAAATAGATTGTGGTGATCTAATCAGCGTCTCCCCTGTTGAAATACTGTATGTTAACTATTTTAAATAATATTATATAGATTATTATTTTTTTTACCTTCAGAAAAACCCATGTAATCATATTTAATTGATGCACTAACTTAGTTTCAAGCCTCTCTTGACTTGAACTGCAATTTTTCCATAAGGCACTTCAACAGAGTTTTGATACAGAATCAGCAAATAATTGCCCTTCTGCTAATACTTAAAAAGAACTTTAATTCTGAAAGACAATAGTTTCCCCACCCCTACAGCTTTACAGAGCTAAAGAGCTATATTAAATTACAGCTAGTTTAATTCTATTATATACCATGTTAACATATTGTACTTACATAAAATATGCTATTCATATACTCAACCTATCACATTTCAGTAACTGCTTGTGAAATGCATTATGCACCAGATCTTGGAAACAAACATTTATTATGTCATTTATATACCCCATTAAAAAAAGATTTGAAATTTACACATCTTAAATAAAAATAACTGCTTAAAAGGTTACAACTGTAAAGCTTTCATGAATTATACAGAAACAAAGTCATCTTTTGTTCAGTTCTTTTTTAGACTTCACTGGGAAGATGATGCTCTCAAATTAAGAAAAGAAATAAACACTGTATCTTGCTTGCCAAGCACTCAATCTCTAGATTTATTAGAAAGTCAGTAAAACTTTTTAATGCTTGCACATATAAGGCACAGCCTGAAATTGGTAAAGGTGGCCTGCACGTAGGAACTGCTATTCCCAATCCCTACTCCCCTGCTCTTGGATTCACCAGAAAAGTTCCTATATCCAAAATCTGAGCTATGTTGTGGCAGGTTCTGGATCTTGCCCCGGAACACTATATATCACAATAATCTATACCACTATTTCCAGAAAGCTTTTCACGGCCTGCTGCCTTGTTTTCAGTATCGTGACTCTTCCAAACATCTCCTAATTCCATGTTTTGAGCGGAACCCGGGATTAGCCCCACTTCTGAGCCCCACTTGAGCTGAGGAGACCCCCCCATTACCTATTTGCAGTGTAGGTCCTACTGCACACTGTAAACCAATCCCAAGTCTATCCAGGGCATGGGATAAATACACCTACAAAAAGAGTTGTTTGTGAACAGGAATTCATTAATGTTTGGGAAAGGGTTTCCTTCCAGAAACACGGATTCCTTCCAGAATCCTTACAGACGAGGATTACTGGGAGGGCACCAAAGAGGGGAAAGAATAACAGGAATCATTAAGCAAATGTTGGCGAAGAGGAGACCGCCTGAATTAATAGAGGTACAAATTAATCCACAAAAATGAGTTCTGCTGTCTCTATTCAGCACATTTACCAGTCATTAGCTCTTTCTAGAGATATTTATGGCACGTTTTGGGTTTGGTTTTTTTTTTCCCTTGGTTCACCCTTGCCTCTGTTGCTCGCATATGCTTCTTCGCATCAATGCCCACTGGTGAAGGGCCTTCTGAGGATGCCAGCAGCACGCTGCCTCCCCCGTGCCCCCCCCCCCGGCCCCCTCCCTCCTTCTCTGTCCTCCCGTGCCAAGCACCACGGAGGCCGAGTCCCTCAGCCCAGACTAGGAAATCCCAGAGAGCGATGCCAGCAGCCCGGGATTCTCACGCAGGCCCCTCAGGGCGCCGGAATTAAAGCATCTCCTGGGTGGTGGGACAGCCCCACGGCCAACCTCTCTGTTTTAGAGGCAGGGAGGTGCCTGTGCACCCAGACGTGGTGGGCACACCTATACCCACGCCGAATGGCGCTGACAGTATACCGGAAAGCCAAGCAGCTAAGCAAATTAACCTAAAATCCTTTTTTAATCTAACTTCTTGTAGGCTCACAAGCGTGCCGCCGCCCCTCTACTTCTCTATTTGATGTTTAAATATAGCCTCATCCACTAATTCCCTTAAAAGACTTAGAAGTTGTCACCCTGGGAAAAGAGAGGTTTGTTTCCAGGAAGTGTCCGGGGATGCAAAGCCGTAGTAAGAGGCACCGTTTTTAGCACTGAGAGACTTCTAGTTTTATATAGTCCACTTCCAGGAGTCACGTTATCTTTCCTCAGGCACAGGAGCTCCCCTCCTGGAGCGACCTAACCCTGCTCTCACTTCAGTGGCAGCGCAGATGGATGTGTACCTGAACCTGCCTCGGCAGCCTTCCGAAAACGCGGTCCCTCGGCGCAGCCTTCCCTCCAGACCAAACCTCTCTTTTCAATCCATGCTCCGGGGTCACAGTCCTGGAAATCCACTTATAAAAGCTTAGAATGGTCTCCACTGCCAAATCTCGTCCTATTACCTCTTTCTGCTCCTGGTGATTATTTACTACAAGCAAACTTTGGTCGCGGGCAGCCGCCTGCTTCCAGGGAAAGGAACGTAATTCCATGATGGTCTAACAAGGTGTGGGATGGGGGCTCTCCACAGGAAGCACTTCCAGAAGAGCCATATTTGAAGAGGAAAGGGGAGAGCAAAGCTCTGACATTATAAAGAGATGACTACAGCAAAAGGAAAGGAGGCTGACAGAAGCTGACCCCGAGTGGGGGGAACAATGAGAGTCCTGGAGCCTCCCACTCGCAGGGTGTCTGGGTGTCTGAGGGGGTGCTCTCCCCAAGGAGATGCCCATAGTGCTCCCTCCTCCCTAACGACTGTGAGCAGCTCTCATCCTGGGATGAAAGAGTCCCTACAACAAAGTAAAAGAAAGTCGTTTGGCCTCAGCACGGATGATGACATGAAGTGTAGCAGAGTGGAGGGAAGCCAGGAGTTGCTCGATACCCAGCCAGACCACCAGACATTTCCTGCCAACACATGTCATTCCTCAAGGAAGGAGTGTTTGGTCGGCACAAACGATCATGAATAAACTTTAGCATTGGCTGATATACTTTCCACTTCTGGCAAGCACCTTCCCTTATATTATGAAAGAGCTGGCAAATGCCCTCCTTCCATTATTCACCCTTTTCTTCTGCTACAGTCATAAATATGTTACACCTGTTGGCCACAGTTCCACTCACCCTTTCTACAAGCCTCACCTATCCACACACCATCCTGCTGGCACCACAACTAACCCTTTATGGTTTAAACCAGGAAACAAGACTAAGGGCAGGTTTCCACTCTTCCTTTAAAAGAGCAGACATACACAGATTAACAAGAAATTTCTCTTTTTATGCACCCGTTTTTGTTACGCAGGTCTTACCTATACAAAAATCAGAAACAATTTTCATAGCAAAGCAAATAAAGGAACTATTATGAAGAAATGGTTGGTATCAGCAGGTTACATAGACATACAGCATCTGCATACACATATGGTTCTCCATCAACAGAATCATGCTTTTAGGGAACTGCTTGCAGCTAGGCAAGACACTATGAATCATGAGCAGGCACAACACAGAATGTATTTAAATTTGGAAATCAAAAGACCACACAACATATACTTTTCTCTTGCCTTCCAGGAAGTACTATAATTTTTCACCAGTCTAGAAGCATTTTAAACTTTTTGAGAAGACAGTAGGGAACAACTCTAGAGATGTTCAAATGTTGCTCAGCTGTGATGAGCAAAAATATGGTGCTGAGTAAAATACTACCTGGGGTTTCTCTAACTGGGCAGAAAGCAGTGTGCTGTTGGGTTCTTTGTTGGCTTTTCTTTTTATACACAAAATATTTTTTGGTTTTTAGGCACAAACTGACAGAGCTGAGCGAAGTATTCAAGTTTTGATGAGATACTAGGAAGCTATGGTGCTCTGGCGAGCACATCATAGTATAACTCTTACTGTACCACTCCATCACAACCACTGTGCAGAAAACAGCTGGGCTACATATGTCCATGGGTGGCTTCCAAACCTACTAAAGAGATCCCTTCTCTGGCTGGGATAACCAGCCTTCCCGCTCTTGGAATCTCCAGTCCCACCCCAACCACATGTCAGCTCCCATCGCGTTTTATTTCAAAGGACAAAATCAGCTTCTGTGTCCACAGGTGACTGTAGTGACCTGTGGTACACAATGACATCAGGTTACCATAGTGTTCTTGGTGCACATACTCGCATAATTTTGTGTATGCTTAATAATCCAACAGTTGTTTTCAAGCTGCTGGCTCTCTTTGCAATACCCATCATCCTGCATTAATGAAGTATACACTATATGAATGATAAGACATTTTTACTGTGATTTCTGGCACGAGACTACTGCTTCTTGTGCTAAAAAAAATAATTCATATAGCCAGAAAAGGTTCCATAGCACAATAAAGACATTATTCAAGATCTTAAAATCAAAATCGGTAATCTATAAAAGCCACGAAAAACATGATTTTAATCTATCTACAAATATACAAGCAGTTATTTTTACAACTGCTCACCAACGTATACTGCCAGTCCTACAAGAAAGTTACCTAAAAACTTAAGGAAGAAAAGGTTTGAGTAGTCTTTAGATACACTAGAGTACCAGTTGTTGAACTAATTATCCCTTAGGACGCAAGCGAGGAGCCACAAACCACAGCACAAGGCAGGAACACATGGCTAGCAGGACAGGGGGAGGGCACGGGGACTTCTTAAACTAGGTTTGCGGCCAAAACCAGCATCTCATTCAACTACACCCTCAGGAACAGTCAGGCTATTGTCTGAAATTTTAATATTTTCCATCACCTGAATGCACCAGCAGCTGCACCGTTAGCTGTGTACTTTTCAGGCCATCTTGTTTCAACAAGTGAGCACCTCCTCCAGGAGCAGTGTCACGCTCCAGATACCACACGTACGACGCAAAGAAATCAAGCCTGTCATGGAATACCTTCTGCCAGCCCTTCAGTCTCCCAGCAGCACAGCCCGTGTTCATTTGGGGATACACAGGCAAGATGCTTTCAGCTCCCACAAGGCTGCATCTCACCTCTCACAAGAGGGAATTCCAGCTCAACCTGGGTTACTTCCAGCATGAGAACTTGTAGAGTGCATCCTTCATCACCTTGCATACCTTAGTGCCTACAGACCCCATCCAGGCCACTAAGTGTATGTTGAATACCCTCTTAACAATAATAATCAAGGGTTGCAAGCTGCTACATGATAATTGCCACCTGTTCTACTGGTGGGGAGGGATGGGTGGCATTCATATACGTGTGCCAGGGCAGCTGGACAGTGTCGTGCTCCACTCACACCTCTGTGAATCAGGCCCTTCCACATCAAGCCTGGAGCCACTGCTGGGAGCCTTAGATTTACACGGAGATGGGGCTGCAATACTTGTAAGGATACCCCCCCTAAGCAATTACAGCTTAATGATAAAGCAAAATGCTGGGACTCAGTGCTTCACATTCCCAAAGGCATTCAAGAGCATAAATCTCACAAATTCTGAAAAGGAATTAGGCTCCCGGCTGCCTTTGGAGATCCAGGCCAGTGAGTTGGCCAAAAGAGCCGACCTCTGCCAAATGCCAGGCACTGCACTGGCACAGCTGGTGCTGGAACATCTTTTTCAGCATATACAACCTTTAGAATGACCCCATCTCCCCGCTATCAGAGTCTTCTTCAACCCCAATTAAACTAACAGACAAGAAGGAAGCAAGTTATTCAACCTTACCGAACTTAAAAAAAGAAGCTAAAATTTTAAGACATTCCCCACGCCTTCCTGACACACACAAATAATAAACAAAACAGAGCAACTCACTTTCAAACACCTGAACAGCAACCTTTTCATTTGTCATCGATGTTACAATTACACCAGTAGGAATCCTTATGAAAAGAAGGGCAGCAGTAAAGTAAAAAAAAAAAAAAATCTCCTACGCACTAAAAAAAAAGAGAATATTGTCTTAATCTATGTTCTTCAACCTTCTAATGCCTCTTTAATTCCAGGCATCTCTAAATGAAAGAAGGAATTGATTTTCTCAGGAGTGGTCCACCCAGAAAAAAACCCAACAAAACACAAACCTGTCAGTTGACAGAAGGAGGCACTATACCAAACCTGAGCCTCACTGAAATTCTCAAACCACAAAGATGTTTTAATATTTCCAGAGACTATTTCAAGAGTAACAACATAAAAACAGAGACATCTGGAATTAAATACCGTCAAATTTCACTTCAGTTTTATTTTTCTGTCTCAGTTGGACAGAGATACTCCACTGAAATACATATTCCCCTGAAATACATTTTTGTGTTAGTGCTACTGAATTACAAAGCCAGTTTGTAATTAAAAGACCATAATGTCTTGTTAATATTAACAGAGGGCAATGTTTTTGGTCTGTGAATTTTTTACATCTTCAGCCCATCCTTAATGCAAGGGGGGCTTAAAAAAAAAAGCATTCAACGAGGTGACTATACACTAACTTCATTAAAAATGTTCCAGGAAGATTCCACGTTTATCCTTTGACAGAAAAGCTCTTTTGTGCTGATCTGTCTCTTTTTAAGTAATTAAATGTTTTCTTGAAAAAACCCTAAAACCAAACCCCAAGAGAGCTGAAAAGTATATAATCTAAATAATCGTAAAACATGAATTGAGAATTGCAGTGTTTGGCTAGAATTTCAAGGAAATCCTTCTGAAGCTCAACCTCTCCACTTCTCAAATCCTGAATTCAACAGCAACAACGTAACCCTTCACATACAGTTACTATAGCATTTTTACCTGAAAATCTCAAAGCCACTTTTATAAAAATGAAGGGGAGAAAAAAAAAAAAAAAAAAAGAGTCCTGAAGTGCTCATAATTTTCCTCAAAATGACAAAAGCAAGGACTATGTGTGATGAAGCTGAGGAGACAATTTTCTAAATAGCCTAGCTTTCAGTCCTTGCCACAGCCATTACTTCCCACCACCAAAACCTATCTAGTTCTGGCCTCTAGAGGGTCAGCTGCAAAGGGAGCTGTTGGTACCTGGGGCTCCTTCCCTCTTGGCCTTTGGTGTCACCTTTACCTTGACAAGGAGTGAGGAGAAGCTTTATTTGCCAACACAAGAGAGCAATAAAATAAAAAAAAAAAAAAGAAAAAAGAAAGTGAAACAAGCACTCTTGTCACTTTTGCTGTCCAGGTCTGCTTTGGGGTTCGGTTTTTTTGGGTTAACTCTCATTGCTCTTGGAAAGGGATCAAGGATGACTCCCTTCCCTTCACCCGGTACCCCTGGGTACCAGTGAGTGCCGGGATGGGGCTGGGGGAGGAAGAGCCTCACTTCCCTTCCCAATGGAAGCACATGTTACTGAACATCATCATTTCTCCCCTCCTCCCCCACCCTCTTTTTTTTTCCTTTTCTTTTCTTTATTTCCTTTTCTTTTTTTTTCTCTCTTTTTTTTTTTTCCTTTCTTTTCTTTTTTTTTTTTTTTTTTGACAGCTGTCTTCCTATCTTCCCAACAGGTGCTATTAGGCCCTGAACAATGGGGAAGGCTTTTAAGCCACTGCTGTTGACAAGTGAAAGGGAACAACAAATGGCTCGGTAGTGCTCTTCTCCCCAGGTCACTCAACCAATGGTAATAGTTATTATTTTTATTTATTAGCTCTGCGGCACTGTCCTCCATTGTACCTCCTCCAACCTCCCCTTTCCGTGACAGCAAGGAGCTTTTTAACTTTTAATAAAAATGGGCGAGCGCTTAGCTCCTGAGCTGGCTCTTTCTGTAAAGTGCACAGCTAATGAATGTTGTCCATTTAGATCTGGATAATTTATGATGTCAGCAGAGAGGAGGTGGGGAGGGCTGGATACAGATATGACCATTAGTTCCACTGCCGGGAGTGACAGTGAGAGTAAAGGGAGGGGGAAGTTGGACAGAAAGAAGAGATTCCCCCCTTCCAGTATCTGTTTTTGGAGGATAATTACAAGGTTAGGCAATAAATAAGACATTCCCTCTTTTGAGGTTACCGTCATTTTTCTTTACCCTTCTTAGCCTTTCACCGACTGCATTATAATCCTCTTCAGAGAACAATGGTAGATGGAAGAAAACTTAATTTTCCCTTAAATGAAAGTGACTGCACCCATTTAAACAATGCACTCGGACCTGTTATCACTAGGAGAAAAAAAAAAAAAGTGCCAAAATGTTTTCTGATCCTAATAATGAATACACACATTCGTACACATTTATTTACTAGTTGAGGTTACTCAATTAATGAAGTGTATGTAACAGATAAGCTCCATCAAATGCAAGCCCTCTATTGCCCCTGTCTTGGCAAACCAGATAAATATGTAGGCAAATCAGGCAATTCCATGTCCAAACAGAATCAGTAAACCAGCAAGTCAGTCACCTGGAAGGGCAAATACACTTGAAAGTTGAAAACAAAATGCTAAAAACCATCAAAGTATTGACGTATCATGGAATAGGTTGGTTTAGAGTCAGATGTTATCAAAGAGAGGTAAAAGCACGTATATCTTTCGATTATCTAGACCTATTTATTTAAATTATAAATCGACATAATTGTGTAACAAAAGGGCTACAGATTGTCTGTGTACTTCCTAGAGCAAATGTGTACTATTATAATTTGAACCTAATGATAACATTGAAAGAACCATAAAATACTCATTTGGGATGTTAATAAAAGCATTAAAAGGATTTTAAAAATTGAAAATAGAAAACTGTAAAGGATATCCCTCTGAAACAACCAAGAAAACACACAGTAGGCTGAGATTTCTAGTCTCTTTAAAAATATGACAGACTGTTTTACCACTGGAAGTGAGAATTCAAGCACATACGCCTGATGCTAAACAACTACACATCCTGAACTCCTCTTGCACAACATATGTGAAAACAAAATCTCTATCATCGATTGCCAGATGCCAGAAAGATATGAACAATAATAATAATAACGGAAAAGAGGTACTCTATAAATCAAAGCTTCTGAAGTGCAGGTAGTTTCACAGTAAATCAGGCCGCTAGTTGTGATGTAAATGATATTTGCATGGAATCATTATGTCAAATTAAGTAGAAATTATTAAAGCTAATGTCATCCTTGGACTTGCTTAAAATAATCTTCCAAGATTTGCACACAGGCTTCTCCACTGAAGTAAAGCATTCCATCTGCCCTGACAACTTGTTCTGTTTGTTCTCACTTGTCTCCATTCATGGATTTTTTGGACTCTGTTATTTTCGGTGTAAATAGGGAGAGGAAATACACTGGGTTTCCTTTTGATCGAGCATTTTTCTTCCTGAGTTAAGGGATAACATCGAGATACATGGGTGGTTCAGCCATGTAACAGTTGTGACAGGTAATCCCCAAATAAGCAAAGAGAAATTAGAGAAAGTCTATTATGCATAGCTCTTTAACATAATAGTTCTAGACAAGGGGAAAGGAGAGTCAGAAAGCAAAAGCAGAAAAGTCAAAGAGGGGAAAAGAAAACAGAGACAAAGAAAACAATACTGAGAACAAGGAAAGAACAAGATTAAGAAAGGGGACTCATTTGTCAAAATCTAAAATGTACTTATATTACACAATGCACTGAAGGAGCAGGAGATCCAGGGCAAGTCTGCAGCCCCTCCCTGACTCCCTGAAAATGGTCACAAAACCCGAGCTCCCCTGCTCCCCAGCCATCCAACAGATAACTGCAGCAGCCTGGCCAAACATGGCAGAGAGGAGGGAAAGAGCTGTAACACGAAATTCTGCTATCAGAAAAGGATTTCCATTCAAGCGAAAACTGCACCTTCAAATAATTGCCAGGACTCTAAAGGGGAAAAATCTTATTTATTTTTTTATCAGAGAGGAATCTTACTCCTACCCCGCAGCAGAACTTTCTCAAACTATTTTAGAAAACTTAAGACTTCCTCCCAGGATGTTCACAACTTCCTCTGCAAATAGCTGCCCAGTTCCACAAGAAAGATCATCTGCATTCAGGATGGCTTCGTGAATCACCAAGGACCTGTAAGGTGAATGCAAGGCAGGAACAGAACACCTTCCTAAGAATTAGGGTCGTTCCCTGAGCAGCTCTTTACATACTGATGATAATCAAGAGGCACTACATTCTCCCTGGTAAAAAGAACAACAATCCCAGAAATATGGAGAATGTCAGTATTTCCTCTGATGAAGGGAAGTTACTCTAAAACAAGAAACAGTCCCCTCACCTCTGTGCTACCAATCTCATCAACTGCCACCTAGAAGATAGCCTTCTCCCACTTTGTCCAACAAACCTGCCCTTGCTGCTCCGGGACCTAGCTTGTTCCGTTGGAAAAGAAAGGAGAAATCAGCCTCCCAGATTTCTCAAACTACCTTCTTGAGCAGGCCTGCCTCCAGTGCTTGGGGATGGCTGAAATGAAGTCTTTCTCATGAACAAAACCAATTATGTTTTGCAAGTCCAAAGCATTCGCCTCCATAGTCCTACAAGATCAGTGAACTGAAGCGGGACGAAGAAGTTCAGGTGAAAGACCACCTGCTCTGCAACATCTGCAGTTCAAGATCTTACTCATTCTTTGCTTCTAAGGTGCGGTGGTAAGGGACATCAGGTTTCTGCTGTAAATGAGCAGAAGCTGCACTTTATCACACAGAAATCTGGTACCAGTGATCCTACCTGTGCTTTCCCATTGGTCATTTCTACTGCCACAAAAGGAACATGGCATCTTCTGAAAAGCTCTGGACAGAAAGCAGCAAATCACATATCTAGGTTAACAACAGGGGTCTTTATGAATGTGAAATTCTAATCGCTGCCCTATCCTTCCTAAAAATCTGGCCTCACATTCAAAACCCTCAATGGAACCACAACTACCTACTGAAAGAAAAAACAAGCCCAAACTTCCCTGGATGACTATGATCTCAAACACTGATGGGTTATGACCAAGTAAAGGAACAGGCCACAGGGATCACAAGGCTTGGTTTGAGAATTAGTGAGATAAATCCTCATGAGGAGCTGGACCTATGCTCGGGAATGCAATCTTGAAAGACCTAAGAATGATCCTCCTGACAGTAAAAGTGAGTGCTTTTTTGGGAGCAATAGCTCCTTCAAGTGAAGACCAAATCTCTAAATGAAGAGCATACTGGAACAAATAACAGATCTGTGAAAGAACCCAAAGAACAGATCTGTGCACAGATCTGTGCAGTTTTACTGATGACATTCCTAGTAATATCTTCTTGTGTCTTTATCTTTGTGGGGTAGCTCTGAACTTTGATTCAACCTGCCTTCAAGTCCCTAAGTAACTCAGCTAAATATTAATTATTTCACTCAGACAACTGTTGTGAAAAAAGAAATCAATCCAAATCCATTATCAACTGTACCTCAGTTCTAACATTGACACATCTAAAATAGGTTAATGAACTCTGTCTGCAAAATAACATTCTAAAACTGTTATATGGAATCGTATCTTTTTTTGATTTAATTTTGTGACTAACATTGACCTCTCATATACGGTACCTACCTCACTTTGCAGACACTGCTTGACAGGATGCAGTTTACACATAGTTTTACTTGGTATCCACTAAGGGATGTTTGGAAAAAGAGTCATACACAGTTCAGCTTTTCTTTTTCAACCTTGAGATAAAACTGGGACCAAAATCTTTTCTTTTAAACCTACCTCTCTCTGAATAAAATAGAGAAGTCTCAGAATAAACATATATTAAATGTTTCTCTGGTATGAAGGAGAGTCATACCAAATATGTGCAAGTATGCCATGCACAGAAAAGGACCTGGAGTCAATATCAAAAGTGGGGTGGGGAATTAGAGGGATGTGGGGCTCCTGTAGAGTGAGGCAAATGACACGGGCGAATTCCCAGATTGCTTGAGAACAGGGGGTCTGGGAAGGTGGGGTCTGGAGTAATTGCAGAATGGTGTAAGAGGGAATTTAATAGATCAGAAAAGGCTGAATGGGATAACAGGCCCATTGTTCAGAAAGGTCTCTTTTGTGACCAGTCTTTAAGAGAATGCCAGAGCAACAAATGACTTAATCCTGGGGGGATGCTATGGTGTAAATGAAAGCAGTCTATACCTTGAAAGCTGATGGAATAAATTTCTGTATCACATAACCACACCGCTGACTGCAGCTTTCAGCAAAGTCTTAAGAGTTGCAATTGGTAAAAACCACACAATCATGCCCTCCCATGTCCCCCTTTCCCTCTTCAACAGCATTTTCCAATGTGTTTGGGGACCAAGAGGGGAATAAGCCATATGAGTGACAAATAGCCATGGTCAAATACCACATACAATACTATGGTTACAGCGAGGAGGGGAAAGGGAAGAGGAGAGGAAGAGGAGAGGAAGAGAAAGAGAAAGAATTATTCTGTGCTGGCCTCCATTCTCAGAGCCTCCTGGTTACATGAACACAGCCACTAAGCACGACACCACCAATTTACACAGCTTCCCACTCCCTTGCTAAAGAAATGGAAGTGCCTTACTAGACACTTGGTGTAAAACAGAGGCTAACCTTCCAAGTCTCTCACAGAGCATCATATGTCTTTGGGAAACTTTCCTATTTGCTCATGTATTTCTTGAGCCCTATTATAGCAGATAATGGAGCCGGAGGGTCCCATCTAATTCCTGGTACATCAAGGCCTTCCCAGTTATTCCAACACAGACTGAATCAGGAATATAGAAAAGGCAGCCTAATTTAAAAAAGTAAAGGTCACACTCTAGGGCATAATACAGAATACATTATGCCTATCCTCACAAGGATGGCAGGGGAGGTAGTACAAAATGGAACAATGCTAAAAATGTCACCATCAGCTTTTGTTTCATATGTAAGAGAAGAGCCAGGATATAATTTCTTATACGGCCAAAGGATTAGGAATATATAAACCAGCTGGTTTTCATAGGAAAGGTAGAAATATGCATTTCTCAATCAACTACAATATTTCTTCACCAAAGTAATAGATTCTTATGTGAAAAAAAAAAATAAAAAATCTTGATCTCATTCTAACCTAGGTAGAGAAGCAAAAGGCAGAAATGTAATACAGCCATCCCCAAACCAAACTTTTTTCAGATCTTTACAGAATTTGTCATCTAAGTTTGCAAATTCCTACTATATCTAGGTGGAACCCATTAGTGGGTTCTAAATTTGGCAACAGAAATTTTCAGTTCTCAGAGATTCTTGTGAATTCTAAAACAATTGATCAAGGAAAATTATTGTGCCTTCCAAGAATTCGGAGTAGAAGAAGTGTATCTTAGCTGTGGTTTGTGATTTACTCGGTAGGCAGTGTCACACTTTTTATCCTTCTTCTTTTATCCTTCTACCTTTTGCTAGAGGAAAAAAAAAAAAAAAAAAAGAGCACCATAGGTGTGCATTACCAGAGCACTCTGCACAAAAGCCAGGGTTCTGCAAAGCCTTGATCTGAGTTTAATTGAAACACTTGTTTCCATATATATTTCAGATACTTTTTGTAAGTTTACAACATATAAAAGCACCTATGGCCACTTTGAACATTTCTTACTCGGAGGAAATAAAGGAATACAAAGTTTCTTCTGTCTTCTTTAAATTACATTTGGGTAGTTCTCTGTGGGGCTACTCCAAAATCTTTTAAGCCCACTAGTCTCTTAGCTACATTAAATTAATGAGGCATCTCAAGCATTCACTTTTCTCCAGAAGAGTGTAGATTCTCCAGTCAGACACCTACAATTCACTAAATTGGAAACATTCACCTAAGGGAGACATCAGCGCGTTATCCTTGCAGACAGTATCACATTGTAATGTAAAACACAGATAATATTTGAAGGATTAAGAAAGATGAGGTGTATGCTGAGTAGATTTTTCAACGTCAATAGGACAGCCTTCAATGGACACAGTGCAGTTCTTCTGGCCACTAAACCATTCTGGTTTCACCAGCATGCAAAACTGTGTCCTCCTTCATATAAACGCCTCAAACACCCAAATTTCCAAGAGTCCCTACCACAATGTGTTCCTGCTACTCCATACAATACTTCAATTAAGGCTGAGCTACGTTAACTGTGATTATAAAAAAAATAAAAAATAAAATGTTTCCATAATGCCACTTTTTCTCCACTGCTATAACTCTTCAGTCCCAAAGCTGTGTTTGTAATGAGATGGTGTGGTGTATTTTCCATTAAAAGCCTCGGCAGGAGTTTCTGTAGTTTTTCTCATGTATCGCAAGTTCAATACTCTTTCTGCATTTGCTTCACAATAACCAGTCCATTTCCAAGTGATTAATTTTCTATTCTAAAACAATGCATTCCTTTCCCCTCTCATTTTGCTGGTGTGCTTTTTTTTTTTCCCTTTTCTTACCAAAAGAAAAAAAAAAAAATTCTTTTTCAATGACATCATGGTATAAAATTTTCAAAGCAGGTTTTAGCGGGAGATATGCAGATTGCTTTGAAAAGTTACCCTCATAAATAACAACAAAGTACTGAATTATCAAGGCTGTAACTCAGTCAAGAGGTGCTGTAACCATTTATATTATATGACCTCAGCAGAACCTCTTGATTGAATTGCAGCCTTTCATTAAATCGGGCACTCTGTATTATTTTCTCTGAACTAGAGTAAATCAGAATGGCAAAGAGATTAGCCCCCAAGCCCATCTCTGTGTGATCTAGAGGCCTATAATTTTTAACCATTACCTCGATTTTATTTTGTAACTTACAAAGATTGTGCATAATCTACCGTGTCAATAATTCCTTTCTCTCTGAAGTGGCATAGTTTGATGACATGACAAAAATAATACCATGTAACCTAGGTACATGCAAAAACTATACTGCTGTGCAGGAGCAAGACACCACTACTGAAAGCTAGAGAAAAGTGGGGAGAAAAGGGAGGCAAAAGGGAAAAGAGGAACTGTAGATTCATAGCACTGCAGATTCATTCACAAAAAGTTGGAAACCAGAAGGGAGCATTAGCTCATCTAGGCTCATCTTCTATATATATTACTGAATATTCATTATTTCATCAACCAAAATCAAACCTTCTTCTGATTTATTTCTAACTACCATTTTACTAGAAGAGAAACAGCTGGCCTCTGAGTCAGGACATTCCATAAATATCTCCCTGCTTTTACTGGAAAGTTGTGTGTGTGGGGATGAGGGTGGAGGGAACCGGGGGTACTTGTAACACTCTCTCTGTTCATCTCCAGCTGGCTTATACAATGCTGCCTCCATAACGCGAGAGACAACCTCCATACCAGCGGTTCTCAAACCAAACCCTGACAACAACGTCAACGTTTCAGAATTTTTTATGGAGTGGGTCCATGCAGGAGCTCCTGTGGTCGTGCAAGAGGCCACCACAGCAGACCTGCAGGAATAACCCCTCCAGGGCCTGCTTCCCAGGCTGCTCGGCACGGGCTGGGAGACAACGGCATATCTAGGGGTATTGTCAAAGGGAGCAGGAGATGATTGCTCTGGGTAAAAAAAAAAAATAATACCTGTCTCGCATAATTTAGGAGAATCCAGTTTTCCTCCCGGTTCGCATCATACATTGGAAGAACATGGCGCTTTCTTTATCTGGCCCTAACTTTTCACAACAGGCTTCAGTTTTCCTTATTGCTTGGACTTCGCCTCCTTTCCAAAGCCCCTCCGTTTAACTCGGCGAGAGAAAAGCTACAGTAAGTCCCTTTTCCTATTTTCTTATATTTGTGTAGCTGTTAGACATTTTGCAAAGGAGGGGAGTACCAGCCAGCCCTTCACAACAAAAGGGCTACTGTCACCGCGCCAGTCCCAGACATGGTGGAAACCAGCCCACAGGAAAAGGCCTGGCTCCAGTGTTAGGCCCCGGCCGAGTACAGTCACTGCATTCACTCAAATTGGCAACAGGTCTCAGTGTTCCTGGCTTTGAGCTGTGAACAAGGGTCGGGATTGAATAACCAATTATACAACCGCTGACTGAGTTTATCCAAGGTTTGCAAACTGCTATAATAGCCCAGTATTCACTGACTGTTTTATCCTTTTCCAGATATAGTGTCATATCTCCCCTTGTGCTCCATTTACATGTCACTTTATTACATACATCCATTAAAAAGGTTAATACAATGTCACAGTCAATGCCTAAATGTTGCCATTCAGTATCGTTGCCTTGCTCCCCCCCGGTAGGGTTGGTATAGGCGCGTTGCTTTCTCTCCCCTTCTCCTGCACACTCACACACACTCACACACACTCACACACACTCTTTCCTGCTGCAAGTGAAATCAATTTGCTGTCAAGAATACAGAGCAGTGCACGAACAAAGCGGTCGCCAAGAGTCAATAGAGTAAAAACTCCAGGCTCCCGAAAGTTGCCCATCACAGAGAACCCGTAGTCCCGCGAGTGACGGCAATAACCTTTAAAACTCTGAAAGCTCAGACAATCACTTAAAATTGTAGACATTGTTGAGACTCCTCGAGTCACCTGGGTCTCTTAAACTCTCAGGAAAGCCCACTCGCTAAAAAAAGGCTCTCGAGGAGCCTTTCTTACTTTCGGATAAACGTTAAACATACCAAAAATTGTTCTTCTCTGATTTTTAACGCTTCCCATCTTGACCCCAAATATAACCCAGACGTGTAGGAGGCTGGAAAAGACTGGAAAACACAGAACCAAAATCCCCTACATCTTCCTGGGAATGATTGATGGAGAGCTTGCTTAAACTTGGGGTTTGGTTGTTTGTTTTTTTTTGTAAAAGACGATTTTCTCTGATCAAATTGATCATCTCTGTATAGAAGCTGTTTTTTTTCTGGAAACATCAAGAAAAGAAAATGACTCAAAACCTTCCACAGGTTCACTTTTTGAGATAAAGGGATTCCTGTTACTTCTTCCGTTTCCTACTGCCCTATTAACACAAAACGGTATGAGATACCAAAGACCAAATTTTACGTTGTGATTTCTTACTGTACAGCATACAAAAGCTGTTTGGTTCAGAGTGAAGGTATTTTATCAGTGGTCAGACTGTACCTCCAGGCACACACTCTTTGTGAAGGGCTGTACAACAGCAGCATGAATCACTGCTGTTTGCCTATACACTATCACCCTGAGAAGGGTGTAACTTCTGAGTTGAACAGCACAGCAGGGGATCTCCAACAGTATCATGGTGTAACTACATTTATTTTACAAATTACAGTTTGATTCCCGATCACAAAAGCTGATTTGCATTTAACTTTGTGGCTTTTTATAGTTAGGAATAAGGCAGTTCTGATAAAAGACTTTGATCCTGACAAGTAAAAAACTTGAGGATATTTTTTATTCTCCCTCGCTTCCCTGGGCCTTGAAACTTCATCTTTTTGGTCCAGATCAATGTACTAAAGCACAACAAAACACGTACTTCTCTGCCATGTCTGACCATGCCAGTCCATGGATACAGACAAAATGTTTTTAAAAAGTCTATTTTTCAGGAATCTTACTGTTTCTTTATAGATTATCACAGTCTAGAGAAAAGGCACAAATGCTTGAATATCATTAAAAACTGAGCATCCTATCAACTCATCTTCATTATGTGAGGTCTACCTGCAACAATGAATAATGGAATACTTTTCCCAATATGCCCCACTTCAGAAGAACATGAAATATACTATTCATGCAAAGTGTACACTAGGTCTAAAGGGAACAAACCCATTCAATCCAGTGAAAGTCATTCAAAGGGGTAAGACTTTTAAAAAATGTTTTGGTTTGCTTTTTAAGAAACACTTCAAGTGGGTTTACTTGCATTTCCCTTCTGATGATCACTAAGGCTTCTAACAGCAACCCCTGATACTTACAGAGACCATTGCACGTGATGGTACCAAACTCTGCTGCAGGGAGCTTAAACGCCCTTAGTTCCTCATTCCTCAGTTTAGGAAAAGTTAAGGATATGTGAAGCATTGAGATGCACTGTTAGAGGAGCAGAGAGCCCTGACATGCTCAATGGAGAGACACCCCAACTTCACTGCATTTCTTTGACTCTCAAGAAAAACTGAA
Source organism: Scolopax mira (assembly GCA_004320125.1). Taxonomy (NCBI): domain Eukaryota; kingdom Metazoa; phylum Chordata; class Aves; order Charadriiformes; family Scolopacidae; genus Scolopax; species Scolopax mira. The sequence goes on along the minus strand of BJBW01012700.1, from coordinate 31,238 downwards.
AATCTTCAAGAAGCTGTGTTACTCAATTTAGGATTCTAAACAGGAAAATTATAGCCCAAACCTACTTCCAGTGAACCACTTTCCTATCTGAAAGCCTGTATGTAAAGTTCTTTCTTTCGTTCTTTTTTTTTTTTTTTTATGTCATGCCTTTTGAAACAGGCACAATGCAACTGCCCACTTTTGCATCATAAAAGATCTGTAGGCACCACATTGTTCAGCTATCAGTAATAGACTCTTGATTGAGCTGGACTCTGAACGACACAGAGTAGCAGCAAATGACAAAAAAAGAGACCGGAGAAAAACCCTCCCCTCAGTTTACTCCTAAACCAATTATCTGCAAGCTACGTGCACCATGAAATTCTATTAGCAGCAAATTATATTAGCACTGCTTATGAAAGCTATGGCAAGTTGTTATCCAGAAACGTGAATTACCTCTGAACAGAGGAGAGGAATGGGACAAGCCTTTTGGCAAGTGGAGACGCCGGTATTTTTCCTCCTGTTTCCTTCTCCTGTCTAATTGTTCTAAAGAACAGAAATTGAGGCTGAATTTTGTTACCACAGTTTCATATAACTTCTTACAACTTCATAACCTGACTTTGTACTAATCCAGCTAAGCCTGAAGCAAAGAGCTGCAGAATTATTTAAGGAAGAGCAACTCGGCTGAGGCCCTTTAGAAAAGGCCATTCTCCAAACCCTGGTTTCTTTTTCCTGCTCAGTCAAGCACAAAAAGGAGAAAATGGGGCTGGAATTTCTATGGCCAAAACCAAAACAACAAAACAGGACATGACACACCTTGGCAAGTTTACAGGCTTTCAGACAGAGAAGGATGCAAAACTGCGTTGTACTTGGACAAACACTTGCTACAAAGGCAGGTCTAACTTGAAAATACTGCTATTTTAAAATTTTTTTTGTTGTTGCTGTCAGGAAGTTCTGAAAGTTCCCACCTCTCGCCCCTTTTTACTCACAAATTAGCATCTTGCAAACATCTGCAGCTCTGGTCACCGAACAAGAGACTCCCAGACGCCCTGTTCTGTAGGAGGACATGTTACTTCTGTGACATCTCGGTGCTACTTTATCAACGTTAGAACCTCACGTGTCAGAAGATGACAGCCTACAGCTCCCAAGTGTAGCTACAGCAGGCTGTGCTTCTCCATTCAGAGGAAAGGGATGTCTCTCCTGAAAGATGACAAGCTTCTCAAGTAAAACCAAGAAAAAAAATGTTACTGATTCGTGGAGCAATGTTTTCATTCTCTGCGAGATGGCTTCTTGCAAACACTTCAGTTATGTGTAACTACAGCAAGAGGACAGAGTACAATACTTACTGATTGCTAACTAATATTTTTGTCTCAAATCTCAAAGGAGCTCTTTTGAATGATGAATATGAATAATTCCGATTTCATGAATTTGAACATTAATCTACAAATATTACTAGCCCAGTCTGTCCCACAGTCCACAGACCCCGAGTCACAAACACTCTGGTGAGTACTTTATTATGATATTAAAAAGAATAATCTCAAAAATAATAGGTTTGCTTCCTTCTAAGTTTAGTGAGAAAATTTGACTGGTTAGTTTCCAACCTTCTCATCACTTTTCCTTCTAAGACCTCCTTATTGTGATCACACAAATAATTTTCATTAATACTCCAAGCGAGATATTAATTAATATCTAGCTATTCGATCCTTGCCAGAAAAGAAGAATAAATGAGAGTTTGATTTACTGACTCCTTGAAATAGATTCTTAAGGGAACTGAAGAAATTTAGAGATTAGAACAAATTGTATCTTACGGAACTCATTCTTACGGTCACTCTGGAGTTCCTCCATTAATAATTGTGCCTTTTGGTATTCATGCTACTTCCTTGCCCTCATCAAAGGAGAAATACAAAGAAGCAAACGTGAGGGCAAATATTTTCTTCCATCACTTCTGATGGCTAGATGCCCTAATACAGCACGCTTTTATTTCAATTCTTAGCCTAGTGTTAGCAACAGCCAGTTTTAAGGCAGGTCCAGTAATTCTAGCTTGCTAATTGGCTATTTCAGAATTATATTATTATTATTATACACAAGAATCAGAATACTATTGATTTCATCAATCTTTGTTTAAAAAAACCCCAAAGATATGAATTTCTACCTCTTCAATTTTGAGACTGGAGTGAAGTGCTGAATTGCCAGTGGTTGGTAGATAGCTTCTATTTCAAACACATATTTATCTGTGTTAGCTGCAAAATGATAGGGCTGTACAGAAGTAAAGATTCTCTTGTTTCATGTTCCTAATCTTCTGCTGAATATCCCTTCATAACTTGACTATAAAGGGATGGATTTATTTGAATTTCATTTTGTGATGTCATGCAAATTGAAGAGCATTCCTAAATATACGAAATAGAAGAAAAATCTTTGAAAACTTTTCTCTCTGAACATGCAATAGGTATAACGAAACAGCCAGAAACTACTGAAACCTAAGAGAAAAGTAACTTCAAGTCTCTCCGACTGCTAGCATTTTAACCAGCCTCAGTCATATTCGTGTTGTTACATTTTCAAGTTATTTTCCCTTTACAAGAAACATAAACAGAACTTTCTTTGATATTTTAAACCCCGACTTAGAGACCGTTTTAGCCTCTCTCTGTCCAAGTGTTAACTGACTAATAGCTCTGCAGCTGTGGAAGAAAACATCTCTCATCTCCCCCATGGTCCGGCACCTTCCATTTATGGTTAGAATGATTTCATTATGTTTTACCACTGCTGGCTGCCATATTTTTCCCCTAGCTCTCTCCCCAGCCCACTGCTAACTGTTATAAACCTTCAAAAGGATTTGGGAAGCTATCACTCAGAGCACCACTGAGCAAGAGCCAATCACCAAGGCAAGGGAAGCCTTCTTACCTAAACAAACCATTATCGGCTCATCTCATGTCTTTGTACTCTTTTTTTGCTATTACCTCACGGGATTAACTTTTATCTCTAATCTCTGCTCTGGCCAACTGTCAGGGAGCCTAAAAGCTGCCTGTCTTTTAATCTGTGTGTAATAATACTGCTGTTACTAACAGATAACTGTGAAACAACATGGAGGGAAGGAAAATACACAAACACACAAGAGCTGATTGTTAAAAACTGCTGTGCTAGCTCCTACCTGAAAGGAGGGCAAGATCCCGCATGATGTCCATATTGCATTCCCTTCATTTTCTCTTTCATGTTTTCCTTTTCAATCCAAACCCCATTGAAGTGCTTTAATTTGGGGGATCTGTTCTTATTAACCAGCTTATCTGCTGTGCAACTTGACATGGCCAGGTTTCTAGGATTCTGAGAAAATCCTCACCTACTTGTAACTTTCCATTAAACAAACAACAAAAATATGAGGATGGGGAACATGACAGAACATGAAAAAGGAGAAGAAAATTAACGATCCTACTGTAAAGGGAGATATCCGAGGCTTCAAAACAGTCAACATTTTAGAATTTGCCTTGAAAAAACTAAGTCTCTTACTGGGTGGCATGTTTACCAGGCAGTCAGGCTTTGCTTTACTTTAATTTAATTCTTTTATAAGCTCCCCCCAATACTATATTACCCCATGTTTGTTAAAACAAGGCTAAGACTGAAAGAAAAACAAAGATTTCTTAATTATGGCCAGGTGTGTAGGGAAGCAGTACGCACAGAATATCGGGTCTTGTCGGGTTAAAGCAGGGAGGCAAATCCTCATAAAAGCTACTCTTGGAGGGGTGTTGGTGGCATTTTTTCCCCCCAGATTTTATTAAAAGCTTATTAAAGTCAAAGACAGAGCCTTTGATTTAAATCTAGTCCTCAAAAGAGTTTGAAAATCAACAGGGGAGAGGAATAAAGGAGGTACACCAAAAAAATCTCAGCAGAAGAATTATGGATACAGTATTTTAAGGAAGTGGTTGAAAGGATAGAAAGGATACAAGTCTTACATGGAATAGCAACAGCAATTAAAATAGCAATTATTAGTGATAAATGTATATAAACGTGATAAACGGATAAATGGATACACTCCAATCACTCTCCTGATATGAAAACTTAAGAATTAGGCCTTCACCATCCCTTGAATAATCATCCAACTCAGACTTAGGGAAGCTAGGAGATGTCAACCAGCACATGTCAAAATTTCCTCCTGGCAGGTCCAAGACAATTACTCAGAGCTGTTACTCTAAGGGTCCCAATTAGAACTGATCAGGCAAGTTCTGTACGGTGCTTTTCATCATTAGATCTCCACGCTTTACAAAAGAGGTCATTATCATTACAGTAGTAGTGCTGTAGGTTCCTATTCGATGTGTATATGGCAGAAGTAAGATTGGTGGGGAATAGCAGAGAACTTCATTAGATCAGCTGATATTGACAATGTTTGCTTGCCCGTGTCCAATCTGATGATGACTTTGTACATCCTAATGGTTGTGTAATTTTCCAGCTTTAGTTGGAAAGACATCATTATTTCCACGTGGGGAAAGTAAGGCAGAAAAAGCAACAGCTTGCCCGAGGTCGCCCAAGAAGGGCCAGTGGCAGAGCCAAGATCTATGCCAAAGCTGAGCCAGGTGCCAAAATAATCAGGGCTGTCACTCTCTAGCACCTGGTCGAGCTGGACCTGGAAATGAATGAGAAGCCAATGAAGGTGTCAAAAAGCAGGTCCAGTGTGTCCCCTGTGGCTGATGTCATCCATAAGAAATCAGAAAGACATTCTGCAGCAGCGATTATCTTCTTTGTAGTGTCAGCCCTCTGCACAGTGTAGTGTAATAATGGCAGTTACAAATCACAATGACAAGGATTATAGGGGTAGGGTCCAGGTATGAAGGGCAAGGCTGCAATCTCCAGCCCAGCACAAACAAGCAAAGGGAAGGTACAGCTACCAAAGCCACCTGAAACTCCAAGAACAGGTGACAGACCAGAGACAGTCCCGAGCATAAGCTTCTTGGCAAAGGAGAGAAAAAGACCATCATGAATGAGGGAGGGGGACTGGAATGACACTTTATCACACTTAAAGCCTTTCCTATTGCCTAACACTATTCTCTCATCTGAACTGGTTTGGAGGTGGGGCGGGGGGGAGCTTGGTCTTAGCAATATATGCTACTTGATCAAAGACACAGATGTCCCAGCAGCCAGAGCTAGCTGTCCTTCACTGGAACTCAAGCTTGCTCTGAGGCAAGTCCTTGTTCTTGACAATATTTTGAATTCTAATGAAGAAAAGCAGGAAACTTCTAATGAATTCTCCCATCCACCAAGATGTTGGTGACCTTTGTCTGCGTACTGTGGTTTTAATCACACACTACCTACCTTCAGAGGGTCTCCCAGGATTTTTGAATAGAAAACAACAAGAAGGAAACTCATGGCCTCTCTTGCCAAATGAACAAGTGACCACAACTGTTTGTGATTATTTAGAAAAGAAAATAGAGGAGCACCTAAGAGCAAGGTCCTCTACCCCAGGAAGAGATCACAGATGATTTAACAATGTTTGCTGCTCAGTGTCGAAGTGCTGCTACATCTAAACATGGACTGTGCTGGTAAAAAGAACCTTCAAAAGCAAGGCAAGGAACATTCTCTCTCATTCCACATCTTGATATAAACTAAGGGGAACAAGAAAATTTCAGGAAACCAGTTGCTCAAAACCATGTCCCTCACACTTGTTTCACCTGACAACACAAAGTCTAAAGACTTGCCCATCTCACCCTGATATGCTTATACTCAGCCCCAAAATACAGGATCTTTGCAAGCATTACAACATTTATTCTTCAGCTCGGATCTGAAAATGAAAACAAACCACTATATCCTCTAACTGCCACCTATGAAATTTTTCTTTGTACCACTGTCAGCGTTGGCCCCCCATTTCGTTCCATCAGAGTAAAAATCTACATTTGTTCTACATTTAAGAGACAACATTCACAGTTTTTCAGACTGCCAGCACCAAAAACTAACAACCAAGTTCTAATCAGTGACAGAGATGTGCCTACGCTTGCTGCCCACTCCCACTAAAATAAGGAATCGGGGACACGAACACCAGCTTTGACCCAAGTGCCCAGATTAGCAACCTCCCACTCGCCCCCCCCTCACAAATCAATATATTGCTGCGTTTAAAAATGGTGTGCTGAAAACTTCTCAGAAGCAGCCTGGTGAGGGTGATTATCTGAGGATCTTAAGCGGAGCTTTAATAAGGTTCTACTGTATACAGTACATCTAAAAAAAAAAGCCCACTAAAAATAACAATGAGAGGAGATGATTGTAGAGGATCTCACTCTCTCAGCATCATTTCTAGCTTGTGCCCACATGACTACAGTAAAGATATCTTGTCAGGCCACGAGGGCTTGACAGGCCTAATCAATAGCTGTTATTTTTTCACAAGTGCCAACAAAAGAAAAACATAATTTATGCCGCACAAGATGCCGAAAATAATTCGTACTAATTGGGCTGCCTAAAATTCCCCTTCTGTCCTTCTGTTTTCGATTGCTTTTAACTTTGCAAACTTCGACTGTCCACACGAAAATGCTTAGCCTCCGAGCTAGGGAAAAAATGAAAACACAGGAGTAACAAGGGCAATATTACTTTCTTGCTATCTGACAGATAAAGCTGCCATTTCTAAGCAAAATCTGCATCGGATTTTAGAGTTTAACTTCCTTCAGCTGCTTTGTAGAAGCCGGATACACTGCACGAGAGTGCAAAATTCTGCCAAGGGAAGATGAAATGGGCAGAGACCTCTTTCGGTATTGCCTTCAGAGAACGTTAGAAGAATGCAGGCAGCCGTGATGCATTTTCATATTTGTAATACACATTTTAATATTCTGCGTTCTCATTAGTCCCTGGGACTTGCAGCAGCCCTTTGCAGAGTAAATCTTTCACCTTGTTGATTTTTTTCTCTTCCCAACTGCACACAAATATGAGGCAGCACGACACCGCCACAAGGGCCCTGCTCGGGCCTCAGGTTTATCCCTCTGATACTACAGTCAGCACAGCCCGTGATGCTTTTCACTAACTTCTGCAAAAATAGTTTGGGGCTTTTTTTTATTTGTTTGTTTGTTTTTGCTCCCAACGCGCCGCTCCAGAACCTCATTGTTCTAATGATTAAAAACCTAATTTCCAGATCCCTTTTATTCACAGCCAGTCTTTCTTGTTTTATGGCTACTGCCACGTCCAATTAAAACTGATGCTTGCCAATGTCTCCTGCAAACAGGCAGAATTGGGGATAGCGTTTCTTAACTTCTAAGTTATTCCAATGATGAATTTGGCTTACTAGATGACCAACGGTTGAGTCCACAGCCAGAACTTGTCCTATATTTGCTTCAGAGCAAACTTCACACACTGCTTCCTGAAACTAAGCTCACCAGACACATTATCATCCCTTACACATGGGGGACATCTGAATAAAGAACTAAGATAGCAATTGAAAGTTACTAATAAACTTTAGGTAATAAAATATTCCAGGGAAAAAACCTCCATTGCCATTTGTTGCCTCCGCTATAAAAAGTACTTTCATGAACAGCATACTCCAATTAAAAACAAAACAAAATAGAAATCACCACCAACAAGTATTATTCATGTTATCACAGTAAAAGGTTAGTTTCCAGTCTCTCTCCTGTTAGAACTCTGGATCCAGTGCAAAGCTGTCTAACAAGGTAGAGATGGTGGATGTTTGGTTTTTACCTAAAATTTTTAACTAGTTAACACAAAGAAAAGGTTGGATGCTTTCCCCAAACCCCAAATGAAGATGCATTCCAAATCCTAACACACCGGGTATAAGCTATGAAAGACAAATACAAAGCTGTTACTGGAGGAACAGAGAGGTACTAGGAATTTATTTGGGGGAAGTGGAGGAAAACACCTGAGGAACGAAAATAAATTTTCACATAGATCATGTTAGTCTCTCTGGCTTTATCTATGCTGTTAGGATCCAAGCAGCAACAAAATCAAGGCAGAGTCTAATGCAGAAGCTTTTTACCATTCATTCCTAAGTTTACCCATTTTCAGAAAGGTTCATGCTGCTCTTCTGTCCAAAATTTGCATACACATTTCCAACAGATTATTAATATTTACTATGAAGAATAAGGATAGTATAAGTATGATAAATTACACTAATCTGGACTTCTATTCCAACATGAGGAGTTTAATAAATGCAACACACAGAGCCCTTGCAGTGCAGTAATAATCCTCCATGTGCACAAGAGGGGAAAATGCCTTTTTTTTTTAAAAAGAAACATTTTCTTTTATAGTGTTTTTCATATACTGAGACTTTAAAGGGCATCACTAACTATGGATATAGAGATATATATGGAAAAAACTTTCTACTCTCATGATGTCTTCAAAATTCAAGCAGGGCAAATAGAGCATATTCTTTTGAACAAAGAAGCATTTTAGAAAAAAAGTAATTATAACCGAAAACATTCTTTTGTGGCTTTGTGGAACTATTCTACCTGACTCTGTAATGGAGTAAAAACCTCACAGAGATAGACAGGCAGGTGATCAATTAAACTCTTGAGTATTCTTTCAGTTCCCCCCCCCCAAATATTGAATCCTCTGTTAGAATTTCTCGTAGCAAGCAAAGCTTGCTCTTTGTCAGTTCCTTTAAGTACAATTAGCTGAGTGATAGATTTAGGTACAGGAGCAGGGTGGCATTATTAACGCAGAACTCCGAATCATTCTTGTATCCATACCCTACTGTGCTGATTTTGCCAAAGTCACTGTTAGAATCACAGGTTCATTTACCTACGGAGAAAATCAACTTTCAAAAGATCCAAGAAAGAAAATCGTATTTACAAAAGTGCCAGCTTCAATTTCAAGGTCTACACAACTGCAGAAAAATATAATAAAAACAGAGGATCAGTTTTCCTATTCTTTCAACATATACAGCAAATCAAATCTTCCAGATCTAGACAGTGCTATAGATATGTATGAGAATGAAAATAAGAAACATAACCACATACATCGAAGAACAGATAAGAATCATCAAACGCATTGCCATAGTTTTGAACGATCAAAAATTGCACGAGTGAGATAGTACCCTCCGGCTTCATCACACTCAATGACACATTTAATGTCAGACTCAAATTTACAGGATATAAACAAACCCATGTTTAAAGCAGTGCTAATGTTACCTTGGTGTTTACACCCAAACCGCCAGAAGTTTGCAAATTTAAACTTGACACATAGGCCTTAATCTGTTTTATAAACAGCCAAATTTGCACCGAGAGCAACTTGGGTGCAGCTTTTAATTTCAACATCAGCTTTTCACTTTCCTGTCCAGGCTGTTGGGCACTACAGCCTTGTTTCTACTGCCAAGATGCTACAAAGCAAGAGAGGTCAGTTGTGAGGCTGCCCAAAGGATCTAGGAACTTCTGTGGTCAAGGATAACCTTGGGGGTTGTGTACGATAAGCTAAAAGTGATCAAGTCATATATTGTAGACATAAAGCAATTCCTTTCAAAGAACGGGCTGGATTTCCTCACACTAACACAAACCAGTGCGTTTATGTCCACGTAGGAGCATTAAGCAATTACCAGAGACAAAAGACAATATGTAAAAGATAACTGATTTGAATATGGCAAACCTATTGTTTTCAACGTTAAATAAATCCCACAAAGTCCTCCTTTTAATGCAGCAGCTGAAATAGGGATAGTGCATATTTCAAAGTTAAACAGCTCAGATTTTAATTCTTTGGCATCATCTACACTGTATGAAAATAGCCACCACCACTCTTCCCATTGCTGACTATATGCAGCCTTAGTTCAGAAGTTCATTTAGTATCCACTTGTTTTTAAATATTTGCTTAAATCCACCTTTCTAAAGTATGGTCTAAGTGCCTCTGGTTTAAGTGAATTTTACACCTACAATAATGCAATCATAAAAAATCCTTTTTTTTTTAGAAAAAAAACCCCACCCAACATTGATCAAATCTGGTTATTATAAAAGCAGTGTGAAAAGCACCATTGTAGTATTTTAGAAGCACGTCTTCTAAAAAATGTTGTATGTTTGTAAAAAGGATTTGGGGAAGTTAAATAAAGTCTCTTATAGGAAGCTAGTTCTTGATTTAGAGAAACAGAAAGTAAAATTAAAAAGAGAGAGAAATTATAAAAACAGGTTTTCCAGTCCGTAATATTAGGAAGTGGGACAAATTCTGCTTCTGCTTTTTTGTTAAATACTCACTTTTGATGACTCCAAATGGGAGTGCTGGAGTAAACAAGAGCGGAATTGATATAAGCTATTTATACCCATAATGCCACAGTTCAACTCTTGTTTCATTAACCAAATACCACAGACAAAGTGATTTTATAAGAAAAAAATGTGATCCCCAACTAAAAGTCAGTCTGGTATTTAATTATTCAACGTGCATTACTGTCTGACTCCTCTCACTTAGATTCCAACCGCACCAAACACAGAAATACCAAAATTGGTTTTTGTCACCTCTCTCAAAACCTTGGTTAATTAGCGTTGCACGGAGCGATGCCCCTGGTACACACGTGACAATATACACCCCCACACTAATTTACTCTGCCACATTCAAACTTAATTAGGTGTGGGCCCAAGCTGCGAGGTTCAAAACTGTATTTGGAAATGCCCTGTGTTGGCTAGAACTGGGGAGCGAGGTTGAGGTGATCCAAAATCAGGTCCCCACTCTTGTTCTGCCCCCCCTGGCTCCCGTGTACTGTCAGACTACTTTTATTCTACGGTCTCTGGGGCACAAAATGCTTTTACAGTTTGCTGATACCAAATCCAGCACACAGAATCCCAGTCTGGGTTTGCACTTCACAAGGTCACTGCACCTGGCATTAAATAAAAATACTGGCAATACTGGGCTTAGGTGACAGTTGTCTCTTCCACGTGAAGGAATACCGTTGCAGTGGTCCAGAATATATGCTATTATTGGCTAATTAGTAAAGCTTTTCTAGAATAGTGCTGATTTTAAAACATTTTTTGAAATAGACATTTAGCAGTATTAGGTTTGTTTATTTCTCTAATGTAAGTGGAAGACATGCAGGGTTGCACTTTGCTTGAAATAAATACTAACAAACTATTAGAGTGTAACATTTGAACATTTAAATCATGTGGGAGGCCAAGTCCAATTTCAAGGAAAAGTAAATAGTTATGTTTCTGAGTTGCACTGAAAGTTGAAATGGCTTCATTATGCCCATCAGCTTCATCTGAAAACTGGACCCAGCCTTTTAAACCACTACCTCCTTCCAGAACACTTAATCAGCATCACCTTAGGTTTTTCTTTTTCCTTATCTGTGAGCTTCCCGGTGGTTTTTGCGGGTGGTTTTTCTTTCTTTTTCTCCTTTTCTTGGAGGGTGAAAACAAGCTACTTGCTTTCTATTCTTTGCACTTTCAGGCAGAAATGTTACCCTGCCACAAAGTAATCTTTGTACTTTTAGGTGGAAACGTTACTCGGTGCCCGTCCATAGCAGCACCCTGTGTGTCACCACAGCCCCACAACACGCACGTGTGTCAGCACAACAGGGAGGATGTAGGGCTTTATAAGCTGTCCCTCTGATTTAGTGTTCAAACAAGGGAACAGCCTTACAAGAAACCAGAACTCTCCAATGTTCTTTCCCAGAACTGCCTGAAAGGAGAAGGTGGCCGTTCAACCAGTGGGCTCTGTTCCTCCCAGTATGGACAGGATCGAGTGGACCAGAGCTAGAAGTTTTGCAGCTGGCAGATACTGACCAAGGAATATATAAGCCTCAACATATATGACACTGGGCACTGCACAAAGAGAGAGAGGCCAAACAGAATGAAATTTTTCAAGATAAATCAAAGTGAAGCATTGAACTACTTGTGATATACCACTGGATTGAAGTTTCCTTCTCCTGAAATCATTCTGGAAGACGGTTCACTTCGGTATCTGAATTGCTGAGATGGTGTTTGATTAAATCACAAACAGAAAGGAAAATGTTGTAGCTGCTGAGCAGTGAGTGCTAGCAGGAAGAGTGTAATTTAATAGTCTGAAGCTGTCTGATATAGTCTCCACATAACCACATGAAAGGAAACCTTGCAAACCACCAAACTGTTTGCTATCTGTACGGAAAGGCACACTAAATCCTTTTAACTACAACTCATCTTGGCTGAATCCTGCCAAGGCAAAATTAGCCCGTGTTGTTTACAACTAAAATTACACACTCCTGCTCCATTCAAAGCTTTCTTGATCAAGGTCTCACCTAGTACATTATTTACGTTGATGTATTTTTCCAAAGTGCAGTTGTCCAGAAATTGCCTCAGAACTCTACTGGCTGGAACTGGTCAGGTGTGAATATTTACACACGGTATTATTTTTATGATTGAGTATTACGCCTTAGCATCATCCATTAAGTCTGTCCACCTCACCAAACCAGAGCTTCCACACAGCAGGCTTTACAGAATTATAATGTCATTACTTCCTAAGCTATGCGCTGTCTGAAGGCTCGTAGAGAAGACGCTCTTCAGCAGAGAGAAAACACTTCCAAAGAGGGGAAAAAGCTTAAACGGTTCAAACGATACTGGAGCCCTTCATACAACATGAGAGTTTCAGCAGGAGATATTCTGGGCTTCTAATGGAAAGTTCACTGACTTCCATTGACTTCAGTAGGCTTAGACAATTACTAAATAAGATCACAGTTAATAGTTTGGTTTTGCTGTATTCTTGAAAGCATTAAAGAATTAAATTCTCCTTGTTACTCACGCAGAAGAACCAGCCTAACACCAGTATAATTTCAGGTAGTGAGCATCTTTGAAGGAGAGCAACTAAGGAGAGGACGCAACACAGTATCCTTAGCTCATTTTCTTCTTCTTCCTCTTTTCTGCCAAGTTTGCCAACAAGTGTGCCAAATAGGTGGAATTGTTAAGGTTTTATTTAATAGAGTTATTTCTTGTAACTCCATGAGACAGCATGATGCCATCATTCGATGGGATACAGTCAGTCTATGGCTCATCTGCTTTTTGGTCACAAATGACTTTATAAAAAAAATACAAAAAACCCAAACCAAAACAAAAATATCTCCTCCTAAAGTACCCATTGTTCTCCTAAAAAAGAAAGAATCCACAGAAAATCAATGCAACCAACTTCCTGTACCCTCTGGTAACTCAAGAACACATCGATTTAATCTTTTCTGGTTCTTTTAACCCTATGAATAGTCATCAAATTAGCTGAAATCACCTATCATAGAAGATAAAAGACAATATTGTTCATGTTCACACACATACTGAAAAGGAAGAGAATGTTTGCTCTATTAAGCAGCCTCAACAGCTGTGACGTGTTCCTCAAATACCAACTTCTCGTCCCAGTTTCCATGGAAAGGTAGGGTTAGGAAAGAAGAAAGCCTAGGAATTCAACCCAAAAGTCAGACGTTTAGCGCTCACAGTGCAGGCTGGAGATAGGAGGATGAGCTGCAGCCTTCTGGTTTGTGGAGCACTGCCAGCATAGCCTTTGGCTTTATGGAGTTTGGGTGACTGTCTCCTGCAACTACCGCGAGGATACGTGGGAGGGGAAGTTGTACCATCTTGAGTTTGCCCCGCAGGTGAAACTTAAAAGTCAAATCGCCTGCGTCATAATATTGTCTCATCAGATCACAATGAAATGTCATGGCACAAGGCACTACACCGACTCTGGAAACGCTTCAAGATCTTTCATTTTCTCTTGGCCAAGATTATCTAGTCTGCTTGATGCAATCTGCATTTGCTATGTAGGACATATTTAAAGTTTAGAATTACAGTTATGATACATAAGAGTTGGGAGGATGGGGAGAAGTGTGGTTAGGCCTTTTATTTCAGATTCCTTCATGCATCCAAGCTGGTTTCAAGGCATTTCAAGCTGGGTGGTTAAGGGTTAAGTTTCCCGTGGAGCTGATGCAGTGGGGCAGGTGTTAGAGCTTGAATTAACCTACCTAAGTTAGACACCTAGCAGTGTAAATATCCATCTTAAAATACAGAAGAGAAATAGTAAGTCAGAATTTTTCCATGAAGTATCTTCACCTTGTAATACAGATTTTTATGCTTCAGGGAAGGGGTTAAGTGGCTTCTTCTGAACCACAAAAGCTCATTAGCATCATTCAATATAATGGAGTGGGGAAAAGAGAGAAGTTACAGGACAGGGACAGTTCTATAGAAAGCACCTTTGGTCTAGAAAAAGGCTTGCAATTAAATAAATTTAATGGTAAATTAAAAAAGTTAAATCCAAAAAAGTAGAAAAGTGGTTCTGACTAGATATTCCCAGAACTGTATAACAGTTTGCAAACTACGCTCAAAGTCAATTTCCTACATGTTACTGTTTACATTTCCTTTATTTCATGGTTGCACATGAGCTTTCTTGTTCACATGAGCCTTCCACTGATGCTCCACAAGAGCACCACTGGAGATCTCTTAACCCGGGCCTCCTAAAGCTATGGTCTAGCCACAGTTCCTATAGTTCTAAGAACATCAACATGTTCTCAATGTTCCGCATTTCAAAACAAAGATGTGACATCTGTAAAAAGTACCAATGAAAGGAAATAATTTATACAGGAGAGAGAGACTGAATGAACTGAATACTGTGCATTAAAGAAGAGTGGCATTAATTCTAAAAGGTCCATATGGTTGATGTGCTGTATTAGTAGGGCACGGCGACCTCAAATGGAAAGACCCCTATAGTAGCCACGGAACCTTGTCCAAATTAAAAGCATCTGAACATCTTCTTGTAAGACAGGCTGCAATATGACCTCGTTGAACACTGGCCACTCATCACTAACTGCTTCTAAACCCACTCTTATTCCACAGTACACGGTTAACGATCTATTACAACGCTACAGGTAAAAACAAATCATGCAGGGAATAACTACAAACAGTTGAAAGTTGCAAATTCTTATCTTTACGTCATGATAACTTGCTGATGACCATACCCTGAAACTGCAGAAAATGCAAGAGACATTAAACTTGTTTAAAAGTGAATTTGTTCAATGGTGGAAAAGCTCTGCTTACTCTTCTAGCTTAGTATAAAAGCATCTGCTCTAATTGTTTTAACTTGAGGTGAAGTACTTACAGGCACTTCTTTTATTGAAAAATATTCTACAGATAAGTCCAGAGCTTTTGACTGGGAAAAGAGGTGGACAGAAATGGGGTAGGAGAAAAGTCACAAGTCACTTACGGTTATATATTTTGTGGCTTTTTCCCAATTTGAAAAATAAAATCCACTTAAAAGACAACATCCAAGGCAGAAATCCATTTCTAATCTGTCACATTAATGAGTCAGAAAAAGTTACAATTTAGGAAATTCTAAATCAAAATTTTTAAGGAAATCACAATGAAATTCTTCCTTTACTGGTGTGCATTATGCAAGGAGAGCTATTTTTTTAGAATACTAACATTATAGTTACTGGTAAAGAAAACACCAAACAATGAGAGGCAAAGTTAAAAAACAGTGTAAATGTGGGTCTTTGTCTTTCCTATCCTCCACAGAAAAGCAGAAATAGGCATCAGTTTACATTAGTTTCTTACAGGAACATAAACACATGCATATGTGTACACACACACAGAGAAATATACAGTCCTAATCTTAGTTCTGTTGACTTTGTTGGTGACAGCCTTCCAATGCCACATGAATTTTCTGTGGCATTTCTGAAAGTGCTGAAAATTGTTATCTTCCATGACTTAGAAGGAATCAGAAAAATCTAGACACGTGACCACTGACCAGCAGTCCACCTGGAGAGGAGAGAAATACTGAACAGCATCCAGGACACCTATCAACAGTGGATAAAGAAAGTTTTGTTCAAAGGTACCAAACCAACCACTTTATTAAGGAAAACAAAAAACAACCTCTTTTCTCATGTTGGAAGCAAATCATGCTGGTACCACTGAACAAAGGTGCAAGTATTTCAACGTGCTTATTTTGAGGTTTATTTATCAAAGATAGCTGGCAACAGTTACCAGGACGCAGGTTTTTTTGTTTGCTCACTTGGGGAAGTTTTATCAATTTAAGCAATACGTTTACCGTTATAACCTTGAATGCAGAGAAGTATTTTTTCAGCTTAGTTTATAGATCTTCCTAGACAACAAACTGAACTGAAAATGTCACTCTTCCACCAAAATAAGAACAACCACACAGCGGGTCATGGCAACGTACTGATAATTTTAAATTAACACTTTTGGTTTTATAGATACAGGAACTTCAGAACATAGCTTATTATATATTGGGGTTAGAGATCTGTAAAAACAGTCAAGAACTGCATTTAGTAGCTCATCTAACAGAAATCACTGCTTAATTAAGAGCCTAGCAATATTCTACACTATATTGACATTGCAGTGCACTTTCCATAGTCATGTCCTGTTGATATCAAATTTTCGCTATTTTTGTGATTACTGTCGTTTTTCCTGCTAGCCTTGGAGATGCTTGTTCATGCTCATCAAATCTAGTTAATGGATGTTAATGAGTTCTTTCAGGAATAGAAGCGAAAACATCAGACAAGAAGGTAAGAAGAAAGGGAAAGTAAGATATGGAACTGGAAGATGAAAACTGAAAGAAAAGAGGAATAAATAACCCAGAGCCTGTTTTTTCTTTGTGTTACACGTTTTTTCTGCCAACAGTGGAAAAAAGCCATGGAGCAATCTTTCCTCTCCTCTCAAAAAAAACAGACTTCAGTTAAATCTTCCTCTACTTACTCCCGCCACACAAGAAAGAAACACAAGCATGATAAATTCTCTTGTAAGTACCACAGGTCCCTGGAGTTCTGTGCCACCGAAGGACCTCCTTGGTCCCCGAGGATGAGGATGGGTTTTGTGAATCCAGCAGCAGGAGTATTTGTGTGCCTGCAGACTCCTCCTCAGTCAGGCCAGAGCATTCCACAGCCCCCACCCTTCCTATGTGTGCTCTGCCTATCTTCTGAGAGATAATAGCCTATGTAGATATCTCTTACACCTTTGGATTGTCAAACATAAAGCAGTTGGCCAAAACTACTAAATGCAAAGTCAAAGAAATTTCAATATTGACTCAAGTTGCAAAATTCAGATTTTGAATACCCCTAAATTTAGATGTCTAAGGTCAAGAGTTTAGGTTCGGTCCCTCACCGAAGGGGAAGCCAGCTGAAAAATGTGCTTACCTGTTAACTCCCAGAATCATTAGTGTGAATTGACAAGGTTTTACTACATATAGATAAGATTAATGGAACTTTTCAAGTTACACAAAACCCTCAAGGGTTTTTAATTTGAGTTAGCAAAGTAGACACACATTGGTACGTTGGAGGCACTGGGCTCTGACTCAGTCTCACTTCAATTTTACACATAGATAATTTCATTGATGTCACTTGAACTACCTGTCATTTCAAATGGTGTCACGCCAAAGAAGATTCAAGCTGTGTATCTGCTAGGAAAGGAACGTGCAACAGAAAAAAGACATGAACAGTACATGTAAATTAGCCCTTGCATCATTAAGCTAATCACCATCTAATTTTAAGAAATGCTGTACCTTTAACAGTATTCGGCACCATGAAGACGGTGTCAGCTGGTTGCAAAAGTCACAAGTCAAACATCAGTTCTGGTGTGAAAGGTGGTGGGCATGAGCTGTGGAGATGGAAGGAGTAAAGAAGCAGCAGTCCACCATAAGCAGGAACCATAAGCAGTCGGGCTTCAAGGTTTTTCAAAAAACCTGTTTTTCAAACAACCAGGGACATCTTGCAAAGCAGAACCTAAACCTGTATCAGTAAATCCTTATAAGCAGGAACATTTGACAATGGATCTTCTTGCAGGGTTTTGATGCAAGTTTGAACAATGAAGTATCACATACACTAGAAATGATCAAATGAAACTGCATCAGAGTATGAACTCTTTGATCTACCTAAAACAAAATGTTTGGATTTTGGGTAGGAAAAAAGTTTCCATAATAGTCTATCTTTATTTGAATTTTCAATCACATTGGTTTGTTTTTCAACTAAACCAGTATTTTATAGGTAGTATTTACTTTGATCTAATGACATTCCTGCCCAGTAGTAGCTCCCGTGAAATTAGAATTTTAGATTAATATATTATTGATTACATTCTTACATTAAGGAAATTTCTCTACTCAAATGTGTCTAGTATACCACTGCAGCTCCAACATTTATCCATGCAGCAGGAAAGACACAGCAGAATTCAAGATAACAACCACAGCTCCTGCTAATGCTAGTAACAACAGCAGTTGTGTGTATGTATGTCTGTAATTTGGTCCTACAAATCCACAGCCTCCTCTACACAGGAGTGTAAGTCATACGTAGTATTCTATATTTTAATATTAAATGGGACTCGTTTCACTTTTGAAACTCAAAAAGACTACAATTGTTTAGTAAGGGATGGGAAATTTGAGGAAGTTGCTTCATCTCCCACTTAAATGGTAGCACAGTGTTTGAGAAGAAAGCTAATAACAATAAATAAATAATAATAAAGGCTGATGCATCTGAATACAGTTATTTCATACTCAACATTTCTCTAGGAAGACATGAATGTGGGAGGGCCTTCAGAAACAGCCACAACTGTACTGGAATTTAGGATTCCAATTCTGTATTACAGGCTGAACATGCCAAAAAGCAGAGATATATTTTAAAGGTGGAAATGGGATCAGCACCTGCCCTGCTGAATTAGATGGTACTTCAGCATCTGACATTTCCTTTTTATCTTTTATATAATTACTAAAGTTTTTGAATTCTTTTCTTAAAGAATACATTTCTTCATTCAAGCTTAAGAATAAAGAGTGAAAGGAAAATAATTATATTGGGATTATTTGTGAATTATTTCCCATTTCAACAGAATTTTCTTGAAGAAATTCAAAACTAAGAGAAAATGTAAATCCTAAGAAATTATGTTCAAATTTGAAATCTTTGTTTTACTACAAGATACAGAATGGGTGCCCATATTTACGTAGGAGACATATGATACAAAGTGTGATGTTTTTAAAGGACCCCTTTTATTTAGCTACCTGACACTTGAAATCATCTGTGGTCTGCTGAGAGAAAGATCCCCCATGGCCGCTTTTTAAGTACATCCTTTTCCTAGGAAGGTGCAAAAGAACGCCTGAATAACCCTTTACAGTGGTTTAAGGACAGCTTGCAACATAAGTCAAGAGAGCAGCTTTAGTCAGTTCTACACCAGCTGAAAATCTGGCCAGACAACTGTCGTGAGTGGAAACCTTAAAGGCACAGAAAAGCCTTCCTCGTCAGGATCCAGATCTGTGTAATCCACAAGTGCTACCTGACTCTGAAGCACCAGTAATGGACTATAGATCCTGACCACATAGGCATGAGTCACGTTAGGAGTATCTGCTGAAATCAATAACTCGTATCCAATCTATGATTCCCCCCCAGTCCTTAAGGCTACCATGTCTACGCCATTAATCCCACAATTGAAAGGTGTTTTAAATATTTTCATTGCAAGGTATTTAATACTAATTATGAAAATTAGATGTATGTTGAGGCAAAAGGGGGAAAAAAAAGAAAAGAAAAAAAGAAAAAAAGACCAGTGCTTCTAAAAAGGAGGCTGTATTTTTGGCAATAAAAATTTAGAGCCCCCCTTCTCCCTTCCTCCCCCAAAACCCTCAGGTTGATTCATCTCTCATTCAAATTTAAAATGCACAGAGAGGCTGCAACAAACCCGCAGAAGATTGATATGCACTGCACTCCACACATGGCTTAGCTCTTCATTTCCAAGTCTGGCATGACGGCGTTGGGTTTTGGGATATTATTATTTCAATATATAATAAACAGGGCTCGATATAAAAACAGAGCGAGGCGAGTCCCCTTTAAAAAAAAATACAAATTGCTACTATAGCGCTTTGAGAGAAAGAGAGCGAGAGATTCACAATGCAGGCTCGGAACTTGGCAACCTGTAAAAGTGCCCAGTCGAAAATTACTAACAGCTGGAGATGACAGTTGTTTTAACAGCTGAGCTGACAGGATTAATTTAAATGCACTGAAATCAAAAGTAGATAACACCTGTTTAGTCTTCCAGGGCCATTCGACAAGGTAGGCCAAAGGAAAAAAAAAAAAAGAAAGAAAAAAAAAAAGCAGAGCCAGAGCTGTCTGTGGGAGCATGTGTGCGTGCATGTATAGATGTATATATGTATAAGCACACATATATGTATATGCCTCCCCCTTTCTTTTTTTCCTGGACGGAAGGACTTCAGAAAAGAACGACATACTTTTGAAGGTTTGGGTGTGCGGGGGAGATGGGGGGCTTGTCACACAATAAACACCGAGGCCCGACCCCCCGTCAGCTCAAAACATCTGGTTCCCATTGTGCCCCCCATCCCGCTCACCCTTCTTCCCCCTTCCCTCATCCAAGGTCTTTGACCCAAACCCAACCACCGGAGAAAGATCACCGGGTTTGAAAGCTGCAGTTTCTCACTCCCGCATCCTGCCCATCCTCCTGGGTTAATTAATGCATTCTCTTTGAGCTCCCAGTCACTAAAGCTCCCCCCCTCTCCCCCCCCACACTCCCTCCCACCAGCTTCTTCCCCAAATTAAAAACAAAACAAAAAAATTCCTCACCTCCTTGCCATGTCAAAGCTTGTAACTTGCATGTCCGTAAAATAAATAAATAAACTCTACAAGGAATGGGAGAAAAAGCGTGTGAAACAGCACAAATTTTTTCATGTGGCAGGCAAGGAGGGGATGCCTGTAGGTTTGCCTCTACAGTTACAATCATCTACTCTGGTTGTGTGATGTCCTGTGCCACCAGGACTGCAAGCCGGGAGGACCGCAGCCTGATGACCCGGCACAACCATCACTCCAGCTAAGAACACCAAGAGATTCAACACTAAGAGATTCAACAAGGAGAACTGTCTGGTCCAGGGAAGAATAATTTAGGAGGAGATAAGGAAATCAAATATTTTCCTAGATGTACAACCACCCCACACAAAGCTCTGGTGCCAACCTCACGTTGTACAACAACCCCACAGCCCCAACTCCGCAGCCACCCCACGTGCAGAAATCCCATTGAGGTAAAAAGTGAGCTCTGCCTGTGAAGAAGTTACTGAATTCGGGTCAAAGGCCTCCCAACTCAACCTTCTACCTCATTTCTGGTTAGGCAGACACATGGGGTTGACTTGGAAGAGACTCCTATTTCCAGCCAGCTTGTTTCCTCACACCTTTGTCTAGTCCTCTCTTGTAAGCAGGAGCACTGTCAGACCACATTTCCCCAGCAGTAATTAAACTTCACCACCATGAAGAAGCACATAGTTACTATTATCAACCATGCTTTAAAACGGAGGAGGAGAGGGAGAGGAGGAGAGGAGAGGAGGAGAGGAGAGGAGGAGAGGAGAGGAGAGGAGAGGAGAGGAGGAGAGGAGAGGAGAGGAGGAGAGGAGAGGAGAGGAGGAGAAGAGAGGAGGAGAGAAGAAGAGAGGAGAGAGAGAAGAAGAGAGGAGAGAGAGAAGAAGAGAGGAGAGTTCAGAAAATGTTTGATTCATTGATATCAAAAGCTGGAGAATCACAGATATTCTCCATTACAGCATTAACCCTTGCCAGGAAGAAAAAGGGAAAGGAAACCATCCACGGTAGCTTTCTCTTCACCACAGGTTTCCCTCTACTCAGCTTGTATTCTCCTTGCATTCCCAGCCACTAAAGCTCCCACACGCTCCCTCCCACCTTCCTCTTCCCCAAACAGCACGGAGCTTCATATAGGCTAATTCACCCTGCCAAGAAAATCAGAACAATTCTTAACTGAGCTGCATCTATATTTACTCATTTCAGAGCGTCGAGTCCTCTTTTAGCATTTACTGTCCAGCTATTTGTCTGGACAAATGTAAATATTGATGGCAATTCTGACAGGAGAAAGAAGATGCCAACGCCCCTCTGAGGTGTGGGGCTGGATGACAGGAATGTGGGTGAAACCACAACCAGCACTGATGAACTCTAAACAAGTTCAAATCCAGGTCTAAACTTGCCCTCGTTTCGTGGGGATACTAAATTAATCTGAATGGAGCTGTGGAGTGCCTCGTGATGGGCTGTACCTGAGTTTTATTGCTGAACCCACCTCCATGTGAGAGGCTTTACTGCCCGGGGCTGGGTGCCCCACGGTGCCACCTTTGTACCCAGGGCAGGAGAGCGGCACTAAAAGATGGGACACCCACACCAGTTCTCACCAGCTGCTGGGTAGGAAAGGGAAGGACTTCAGTCTAATGACATATAAAACTTCCTTGAACTTTTCCAGTAAATGAAAAGAGATTCCCAGTATGTTACTAAAATATTGGGCTAATACCACAGGGCATTTTCCCTGTTATTTTTCACATCCACGAACCTCTGCATGTCTGGATTCTGGCCAAGCCTGGAAACAGAAGTGCCAAGGAACATGTGAGAGGCTGTTCTCCTGACAATTCCAATTTGGCTGGTTGCTGGAAGTGACAGAAATCCCTGGAGAAAACCAGCACTAACGACAGTTCATTGCCCGATATGCAGACACGAGATCCTTACTGTCTACCACACACACACACACAAATTTTAAAAAATAAATAAAAATCAGGAAGTACTTCAAAGATGGGGGGAAAATTGGAATAAAATTAAGAGTAAAAAAGAAAGAAACTCTCTACTCCTTATAAACACACATCAAATAAAGTAGCTGTAGTAGCAGCCATAGGAGGATGATGTCAGGAAGGCACTCTCACCATTGCTTGTATTCATACTTGATTCTTACAAATTTTATAAAATCTTTTCACACTTCTAAATCATTAATTTCCATTAATATTTACAGAAAAAAAATTCTTGCTTTTAAAAGGGCTTTTTTGAAGTTTTCAGTCTACTGGGCACGTGATGATAATTGCTGCTCTGTTCTGCTTAATGATAGAGTCCTTTCCCTGAACAAAATAAGATGCAGTTTCTTCCCCGCTTTTTATTTCTTTACACAACTCAGAGGCTCAAAGAAGATAATTACAAACAATGCCTGAAGAATGGTTCAGTTAATGTTAATTTATACAACAAACTAATTACTACCAAATGGTAAAAAATCACATGTGGAAGTTCCTGTCTCCCACGCACACAACTAAACCAGCAGCCATCTGTCTCAGCCTGGGAGCTCTCAGTGACAACCGAGGAGAGCAAGGCAAAGGAGGAATCCAGATAC
>BJBW01012699.1:0-44184 GCA_004320125.1 Scolopax mira | reverse complement strand
TCCACTCCTAATCCGTATCGCCAAGCACCACGTCAACTCGTCTCTTGGATACCTCCAGGGATGGGGCCTCAACCACCTCCCTGGGCAGCCCATTCCAATGCCTGACAACCCTTTCAGGAAAGAAATATTTCCTAATATCTAACCTGAACCTCCCCTGGTGCAACTTGAAGCCATTCCCCCTTGTCCTATCATCTGTGACTTGGACCTGTTTAGTACAAATAAATATATCACATGTTAAAATCTCAAGGACTTAATCAGTATGAAGAGAGTTTCTGAGGGAAAAGATATGGAAAACTGATACTTATTTCACCCCCATGAAACAATATAATAAGACGTTAGCATAAACAGACAAATAATATGAATATTTTTGAATGTAGTTTACAAGAATTCACTAGGGAGGACTGCATCATGGTAAGTGTATTGCACACAGTGTGCTAAAATAATAAATAAGATGAACATTAAAGTATCAAGACAGATTTCTATGCTCAAAGAAGTATACACTGCATATAAAAATCAAGATTTTAAAATCAGCCCTAGGGTAAGAAAGACAATAATACTCTATAATAATTAGCAATTAAGTCTGATTACTTTCCATTGGAAATATTACATTAATTTTTTCTAACACAGATGGCACATGTATAACATTAACCAAGCATGATGACAAAGGGACAGTTTGATTTTCCACAATTCTGTCATCAGCAGCCAAACATTCCTCTAAAGGATAGCAGTGTTTCCATTCCTACAAGACATGATAGATCTCCCCTGTTTTACTAATTTTCATCACCTTTAAGATTTGGGCTACAGAAGAATCAAAGAGCAAAGCACAGTATTGACTCCAGTAAGAAGATTACAAAAGGGAATTTTTTCACTGAATTCTCAATTCATCAATACTGGGCAAAAAGAAATTATGTAGCCCTCATGAATATCAAGCCATTACCTTTACTAAATACAGAAAATACATTCTGGAAAAATAGCTGAGTCCTGAAAAGAAGGTAGCATCTCAAAGGAGCCTACAACTGCAACTATCATTATTCAATACTGTGGATATCCATGGAGTTCAGCACAAAGAGGAAGACCCTGTTGATGCATCTGGAATAATAAAAAGAAAACAATTGAAAGCAGTTGAGTAGACAACAAGAATCAAAGCCACCAGAAAACCACAAAGGGGGGGAAATGAACAGAGATAAATAGTAGATGGACTAGAGACATGTAACAAAGAATAGAGACATGTAACACTGAAATTGGTAAAATGACAAATTAAATAAGAAGGGAAGGTATTTTAAAAAGGAACTAGAATGAAATGTCCAAGAGAAAACAGGATACTAAGGGATGATGAGAAGTAACACCTTTATCAGCTAAGGGAAAAACAAAATTATAAGGCTCTCAATAAACTTTTACAATAATATGGAGAAAATAAAAAATACATCTAAAATGAAAAAAAAATGAAGACAGAAAGTCACAAATCAAGATATACTAGTTACTTCCAGAACTGTTTTCCATTCCAGTAAAATTTAATTTTCTACTTCTCTATAATGAGTCTAGATAATCATTTCATGTCCATTTCAAAAAAATTAAAAATACCCCAATTTATGCTGTATGTTCACATTCCCTACTTTAAAAGATAACAATTAAGACTCAAAAGGGAATATTTCATAAATTATTCAATGATACAGCTGCTAGTAAACAACCTTTACTTCCTATCTCAATGTATTCTAAGACTTTAGTACCAATTAAACAAAATACTTAAGAACATACTCCCTATTAATTACACAAGGTAGACACCACTGTTGTCAGCTCTCCTTGAAAATATAAGGATCTGAATGAAGAGAAAGAGCTGATCTGTGGTCTCTGGATTTTACACTCCTAATTATTTTAAATGTCATCAGTACCTAGATTATAAGCTCTTTAGTGCAATGAACTTCCCTCACATGTACTTATGAACTAACCAAGAAGGTCTAAGAAGTGAGACGTTTTCGGGACACTGCTACAACACAAATTAAACAACATTGTTGTGAACACATTGTCAAAGAGCAGAAGACACAAGGCAGAAAAGAGATTAAGCAGAGAGAATAGATTTTGAGCCCATTTCATACAGGCTGTGGGGGCTGATTTTAGGACTGTGAATATTGCATTGTGAACACAGGACTGAGCTGTGTTTCATTATGCTTTAATTGGCTAATTATGATGCAATTAGATTAACACCAATGCAGTAGATTTTTGGGGGCTTACACCATATCTCGAAGGTAGCAGGAAGGCAAGCACTGAGGTGATGGCTTAGGACTGACACAATCATCAGGTGTTCAGTTGAATTTATTTCCCTTAAGTATCATGATTAGGATGGTCAGCTTATGTAATAGGATATACAAATCCAAACTAATGGTTTTCTAATAAAATCAATCATAGAATAGTTTGGGTTGGAAGAGACCTTTACAGACCATCCAGTCCAAACCCCCTGCAATGAGCAGGAACATCTTCAACCAGATCATGTTGCTCAGAGCCCTGTCCAACCTGGCCTTCAATGTTTCCAGGGATGGGGCATTTATCACCTTTCTGGACAACCTGTGCCAGTGTTTCACCACCCTCAGAATAAAAAAAAAATATCTTTTCCTTATATCTAGTCTAAATCTACCCTCTTTTACTTTAAAATCATTACGATTTGTTCTGTCACAACAGGCCCTGCTAAAAAAATTGTCCCCCCTTTTCCAGTAGGCCCCCTTTAAGTACTGGAAGGCTACAATAAATTCCCCCTAGAGCCTTCTCTTCTTCAGGCTGGAACAACTCCAACTCTCTCACCCACTGATCCACTTCTCTGGTCTTTTTTGTGGCCAGGTCCATGTCTTTTCTGTGCTAAGGGCTCCAGAGGTGGATGCAGTGGGGTCATATTCTTCACCTGACCCATATCCATCAGGAGTGTGAACTCCACCAGTGCATGATCACTATAGACCAGGCTGCTTCTAATCAAATTAGTTCACTTGCATTGGTGACCATCCCTCTGGTAGGGCTGTTTATTACCTAGCTTAAGAAATTATCCTTAATGCACTCCAGGAGTCTCCTGGGTTGCCTACAGCTGTCCATGCTACTTTTCCAATAGATGTTGGGGTGATCGAAGTCTTCCAGCATCCTGACTAAGAGTGTGATGCCTCCTGCAGCTGGAGTAAGAAGGCTTTGTCAATAGCCTTCCCTTGATTGGGCAGCCTGAAGTAGACAGCGACCACTAGGTCTCTAATTCTTACCCATAAACTGTCAACTTTCTTGTGGCTATTCTTCAGAGACAGCTCTTCACATTCTATCGGATATTTTTTTGATGTAGATGGCAATGCCTCCACCCCTCCCTCCTTGCCTGTCCCTTCTGAACAGCCTGTGGCCATCAATAGCCACACTCCGGTCATGGGATTTGTCCTACTAAGTTTCAGAAATGGCAACTAGGTCACAGCTTTCTAGTGGCACAGTGGCTTCCAGTTCCTGCTGTTTGTTGCGCAGCTACATGTTGCTACATGTATCTGTGTAGAAGCACTTTACCTGTGATGTCAGCCATGTCACTTTTTTGGAGGAACGTGCCTTATTTCCTTTCAGCTATTTCACTGGTGTGTTCCTCCTTGGTTCTGTTATACCCTGGCTCCTGTTACAACTGGTTCATCTCTGTAAGACTTCAAGAGTGCTGCACTGTAGCCAGCACATCTAAGAGCAACAGGCTGGGGACTCTCACTAGCATCCCGTCTCTTTAACCATTGCCTGTCACCCTACAGCTTGTTCATGGGCAGGCCTGATATTGTCCCCCTCACCTTTCAAGCCTCCGTCAATGAGCCTCACAAGCTTGAGAGGAAAGATACTCTTTCTCCTTTCAGAAAGGTGAATCCCATCTGATGCCAGCAAGCCTGGTGCCACACAGGCCATCCCATTTTGAAAGAAACAAAATTGTGGCAGTGACATCAGCCACGAGGCAATGTATTAATAAGCTGGGCCTGTTTGTTTCTTTGAGTGTCACTGCCTGCAAGTAAAAGGAGTGACGAAAAAAAATAACCTGTGCTCCAGATTCCCTTACTAGCCATCCCAAAGCCTTGAAGTCTCTTTTGACTTCCCTTGGACTACACATTGTGGCTTCATCACCACCCACACAGAAGAGCAGTAATGGGTAATATTCTGAGGGTTGTACCAGGCTAGGAAGTTGTTTCCTAGTGCTGTCCTTAACCTCGATCCCAGGGAGGCAAGCAGACTTCCCTAAAAGGAGGGTCTGGCTGGTATATTGGACTCTCTGTTCCACTCAGAAGTGAGCTGCCTACAACTATAACCCATCTTTTCTTCCTCATGGTTATGATACAGGGGATAGGCCTTTCTGACTTCAGCACCACCTCTAGGCCTGCCAGAGAGAGGATACAGGATCCCCTTGATCTTGGTTTTTTTTTTTTTCTGATAGCCATTCCCATTTCTGTCTCAGGTAGGGCAGAAGAAAGTACCACCAGTCCTGTTCTCAGACTTTGATATTCCTTAACCTTTCTGCTTCCTCTCATAGCTCTTCCACTAGGTTGAACAGATTGTTCACCTGGTCACACATCACACAGCTTTTCTTACGACTACTATCTATTACCAAAGAAAGGCTCTGTCACTATCTGCAGCCTGTGACATAGATGACTGCATGTTTTTGTGGGAGTTCTGTCTGGGTTGCCACTTTCATCCTGGTGAGTGCAGAGAACATGGCTTTCCTGGGTGGATACCACAGCTGAGCTCCTTCTGAGAGGGTGACAAGTCTTCAGCTTATAAGGTGGCTATACCTTTCCTGCACTCCCTTTCATGCAAACTGATGCACCACGCTCTGTTTGCCTGCTCTGTTCACAGTGCTGCTGGTGTCTCACACTCCTCATGCTGGTTTTTATAGGCAGGGGTGGGGTGTTGTGGTTGCTCTGGCAAGATCCAGGCCTTCTCAGTGTCTCCCACAAGAGCTGCTGACTCCCCACAGGTCTCTCCACTGCCCTGGTGTTTCCCTGCCTCAGGAAACCCCCTGTGCAGCACCCCCTGTGCTCAGAGATCTGCCGCTCCACTGCAGGTCAGACCAGCTCCAAGCAGTTCCCCTTGGCGACTGGCTAATGGTAACTTAATAATTCTATATAGTTCCTGACCTAAAGTGAAAAGATACACCAACAGAGTGCATATATATCTGTAACTATCCATATATCTAGATCTATATGGATGGACTACGTTGGTAAATGAATGTAATGTTTACCCATATTAAAATGAATAGTTTTAGCAGTGACAGCTAGTGAAAGATTTAATTTCCCAGGAGAGAGATGGCTTTCAGTGCTCAGAGACAGAAGAGATAGATGGCAGGACTCATTATGACTGAAGAATCATGGTTTATGATAGTTTTTCTATAAGTTCTCAGAAATTCTCATAGACTTATTCTCCACTGGTGGACTTAAATATTGAAGTGACCAAAGTTTACTTTTCATAAAATATTGGTAACAAAGTGCCTGGTCTAGTCAAAAAAAAAAAAAAGGTCTGAAATGCCCTGTACCCCCTCAAATCAGTAAGATTGATTTGTGCTTTCATGAAGTTTCCTATTTGTTAATTTACAAACAGCAGTTTTTCCTTCATTCCATTGGGTTTGGAGTATAAACTCGTTTTATTTTTTCTCCTCTTTCTTTATTCTGTACTTACTTTAAAACTGGATAAAGTATGAGATATACGGCAATGGTTTTCCAATCAATAATATGACTGCATAAATTTATAAAAATGTGAGCTTGACTGTTGACTAAAAAATGCCATTATGCGGAATAAAATTAATAGAAACAAGTGCCTGTAACATTTAGAATAACTACATCAATTTTTGTTTTAAAAGCTCCTTTTTACCTAGGAACATGGCATATACAGGTTTGCAAGAAGAAGATGTGGGTTTTCTGTCCCTTATGCTTTAGGTATTTTATATTTTTAAGAATTACAACAATTAATTCTTCTGGACCTCCACATGTCCTTTAAAAGTAAGGGTCCTGAGGGAAAAATTTTACTCCTGACAACAGTTCCTAGAGAAATGAGATTTTATGATACAAGCAGAAAAGTTGAAAAGATTGGTAGAAGTATTCTGATCCCAAGCATTCAGGTACTACTGGACTTAATTATCTAAAGCAGATATTATTTGACTATTTATATGTAACTGGGGGAAATAATGTCTCTATTGGACTAAAAAGTAACCACAATAATTAAACTGCTGAAATTGGAAGGTCCCAATGCTGATTTAGGCCATTTCCAACTTCTTCCATTTTCCTGACCATGTTCAGGTTAAAGAGAACAAGACTAGCAGCCCATTTTTGCATTTCAGTTTGTCTAACAAACAGGCAGAGCAGCTTCCTTTCCACTGTCATACTACATGTCTCATACGGCAGCGAGTGTGTACAAAGAAATCCACTTGGAGTATGTAAAAATGGACAATTCTATAAATTCATTTTTTCCAAGCAGAATATTATTTCACAAAATGCTAAACGTTTAAAAAAGTGATGCTGTGAGATGACTCAATGCGTACTACATTAACATTTCTGATTATTATTGCTGTATTGAAAAAAGAACCTGTAATGCTGCTAAACAGATTTTTTAAATACTCCAAGACTGAGAGCATGTAGAAAGATGAAATGACAAGAAATATCTTGTAATATTTTCATGGCTGAATAGAATTCTAAAAAAGGTTTTGTAATGGAAACATTAGCACAAAATTTAGCTATCACACTATTAGTGAAAATTGTTGTCCTCCTTTTCATTGAAATAAAGTGAAGCAGTAAAAAATCTGTGATAGATGGTATGGTGTTTTAGGCTTTTGGTACTAAAATACGGGAAAAAAACCACCACGGAGCTGAAAACAAGGCTGAATAACTACTCAGGTTGTTCTTCCCAATCATGTAGTTGTGAAAGCAACTACACCTGTCGAGGTATGTTGTCTTTCATTTGCCACTACTTAATTTCTTTTAAGTTTTCCAATTTAGATGTTTCTTATTTGTTTGGTGTTTGATGGTGGTGGGGGGGTATGTGTTTTGTTTTTTTTTTTTTTTTAGATCATTCAAGTATCCTACAGGAGACAAAATCTTTTATAACAAAAGAAAGAAGGCTTATGAGGCTCATAATGACAGTATATCTTAGCCTGGTTTTAGGGCAGGCACTCTCAAAACATACTTATTCATTCAGTCACAAACCATATAAGCCATAGAAAGCATCAGATCTGTAAGAAAAAAAAACCATGCATCTGACTTAAAAGGAATGTAACAGTATACATCAAATATTCATCATGCTTCTAATTAGTATTCTTTTCTAGTTTCTCCTAAGTAACAAAGGAACATCGCAAATGGAAAAAAATTACAGGAACAGCAATATTTAATGTATACATGTAACTACTCACTAAACTCATTATTTTCTGTTTTCTCAGGCTACAAACAGAATGCCAAGAAAAATAGTTTCTGTGTGTGGTCATTTCTATGCATTAATATATTTTATAATTTTCTGAGAAACCAGTTAAATCCGATGCAAAAAATGCCAGAGGCAACAGGAGGCTATTTATGATTTTTTTCCAACTGAATAGCTTTACTATATGATTCCAATAACTGTCAGTTATATCTAATAACAGAAGAACTGTTCCATTTATTAAATTCTGCTTATTTCATTAATCTAGTACATGCTCTAGATTACCTCACAGTGTTACAGTTTGTCTTTCCCCCATAGTCCATTTTGAGAAATCTAATAGGGAACAGCAAATCAAACTTACTCAACTATTCACCGTAAGTCTGTAACCAACTAAATCCATGCCATGGAGGCATTTCAAATGATTGGCATTTCGTTTAAACCAGGCTACTATAATTACTTTTATAAAGGTCCATGGAGGAATTTTACTGAGATTTATTCAGAAGTGAAGTCCTGTCTCATGTTACCCTGTATCATCATCTTTGCATTCTGTGCGCCCTCTTTTCCACAGAACTGCGGAATTTTTCTCAGGGATTAGAAGGATATCAAAATGAGAAGGCAACGCAGAAATATGACAGAAATCACTGGTAAAATGTACTGGCGGTCTGCATACAAACAGAATATCACCATTTGAGGAACCCTGATGTAATTATTTTGGCATCACAAGACCATCTTCAGTTTTACAGATGACATTTTGATTAGGTGCAAGATTCTGTTGCCCCAAACTCAGCTGTTGTTGGAGCTGTCGAATGAAGAGCCAACACAAATTTTAGGATAATGTATTTATCCCATGAACATAATCCTGCAATCTACCTTGTCTATATTGTTGACCTGGAGATATGTTTACATTACAAGTTTTTGTTTGCACACCTCGAGAAACTGTAACATGAGGAACTGAGACTCTCTAATATGGTAATATGAACAATTAGGTAGCTGTAGTTCTTTCAAGAAAAACTCCTAATGCTGACACAAAATATATCCATGAGGGATTCAGAATATGCTTGTTAGAAAAAGGACAGTTTTCACTACAGCAATTGAGTCCTTGTAAGGAATACTTTCCAAATCCAGTGTATCTGCACTTGCCAGATGGCTTCATCTCTTTTGCCTTTACTTCGTTTTCTACTTCTGCAGAAATGTGAGCACAGAAAATTTAAGCCTCTAAATTTTGCATGATATGAATAAGGAAATTGTAGGTGTGTTAAGAGGTAAAAATTATCTACTTCACAGGAAAGCTACATACAAATGATAAAAAAAAAAAAAAGAAAACAAAATCAAAGACAATATGTCCGTTAATTTAACTTAACTACTAGTTAGAATTGCTATTAGTAGTTAAGCACAGATAAGGACGTAATCATAACATCACTGATAGAAATTTGCTTTGTTAATCAAACTAGACTCAAGAATTACACGTTAATAGTTAAATACATATTTGGCACAAAATATACATATATAACGAAAACAACAAATATAAATTATAAAGTTGATTATGTGGGTCAAGCTGTCCCTGGATTGATATACTCTGAGTATAGCTGAGAAGTAGACATGATGGAAGACTCCCTTTCCTCTCACCTGCCTGTGAGTTGGTAGCCTTTGTCATTCGCCCCAAGCATGTACTGCTGAACTATTTCCCCTGGCTGGTCTGTAACTGCCCAGGAGAAATTAGGTGGAGTAGTTTTGAATCCTGAACGTATCCAAGGCAACCTGGCCAGGAAGACAAGTTCCTAAGAGGGAAAGAAGGAACAAAAGAGCATGTAAACAGAAATTTAGGATCCTGTAGTTATTCATATATATAACATCTATGTCCGCCACATTAGCAAACTATTGCCAGCTCTGCTGACAGCCTGCTTCCAGTTCTTGTTTCCATTAATCCATGGCAACTTGCTATTTCCTTACATGGGCCTGTATAGCCCCATGTCATTAGATGGAGGGAAATCTATCCTGGTGATTCTATGAGCATCTAACATTTTGAAAGACTTTGACAGGTCTTTTTATGTTAAAAGCAAAGTGGTTATCTCTGGAACTGGTAAAATGATGCAAAGCAGTGGAAGTATCAGGCTAGCTGTTAAATGGTTTGGATTAAACACAAAGACAGTTTTATTTGGAAAAGCTAGATTCCTCACAGAGGTTTGAACAATGTCTCTCTCAAAGAAGGAGGGATGTGGGCAGGGAATCTTGTTTGTAAAACTATTATACATTGCAAGTCTGTGATGGTAGAAATATCAGAATACTTCCAGAGACTTCATTCAGTTAAGCTCTGATTTAGCTAACTTCTACAGAGATCCACAAAGCCAAGTATACAAGCTATAAAAATTACTAAAGACTTGAAATCTCACCCAGGGCTGACACCCTCAATCAGAATCTATTTTGTCCAGTTAGCCAACCATCTTAATTTTTTGAGTCAAAACTGAGGGGATTACATCTGATGATATGTAATTCTACTTCTACATCTAGAATGCTACAGTATTTCAGGCTTTCATCAATTAATTTTGAACTTTTACTATGTTGTGGCATACTTCATAACCTGTGTACATATATATACAATCTAGTACATAATGAGAGAACCTTACACAACAACACTCTTACTCTTGTTTTCATGTACTTTTTTTATTTAAATTTTTTTTTATTAATAGATGCAGGAGAGCAATAAGTGTTTACCAAATTCAGACATTAACTAATGCTGAAAAAGAAAGATTCTTCTTGAAAACTACTGTCTTGCAGACTATAATGGTAGCTGAAATTGTTAGATACATTCTGATATTTCAAATTCAGGGTATTCACTTATTAGAGGATTGGTGGCTAAGGGGTTTCACAGTTACTACTACAGGACATTGTAAATATCATTAATGAAAGAAAAAAAGAACAGGAGAAAAAAAGAAGTAAAGAAGTAAAGCATACAACACCATATTTTAAAAACTTGCATAGGCTTTGACAAAAACATATGTTAAAAAAGAAAAAGTTATTAAATTTTCCTCCTTAAGCTTGAAAATATGTTACCAAAATCAGAGGTTTAGTCCCTCATATAAAAACTATGTTAGTTACAAATATGCTTTTCTCTATTTCTGCAAGTAGCAGTAAAATGCCAGTGGGTATGAAAGATACCCTGTTTTAATTACATTTTTAAATTGCAATATAATTGGTCCTGTCATTCCATCATTAGTAACATGTGACCTTTCTGCACAAAAAAAAGCTCAAACTTTTTACAAAGTTTGCCTAGTTGCAACTGAGAAAAATACAATTGGTAGGCAAAAAGGATCCTTTATTTTCTTCTTCTCACAATCTTTCAGAGCCAAACAACAATCTAACTATCCAGGAGCTAGCACTCAAAGTGATTAACAGGTCTGAAATGACAGAGCAAGCTCTATTTCTAAAAACTAAAATTACACAAACTGTCAGATCTTTCTCTCTATTCACATCTCTTTAATCCTTGGACATATAACTCCCTGAATTATTAGACTGATACACTACAATAGAAAAAAAGTATTGATAACTGTATGTAGAGAAAGAAGGAAATTTTCATTTGCAACACACACAAACAATTAACCAGCAGAGATCAACAGAATCCCGTGTGTGGGTAAGGTACAATGTACAGTCTGTACTAACAGTCTTAACGTCTGCACACTAGCCAAAATCTATCACAAACGGATCAAATATAATTAATAAAAAAAGGTCACGGAAAGTTTAATGAGATAGACTTCCAAAATAATTCTGCTGGGTCTAGTGGCTTACGCAGGTCAACTTAGAATATCATTCTCCACACAAAAAAAAAGTAAAAGGCATACTTTCAGAAATTCATTTTTAGAAAGTCTTTGAATGTGAATTGACTCTAGGAGAAACTTTACATATAATTGTTCATGCTTCCTTCTATCTGTGGTCCTTACTAATCCAATTTTTCTGGACCATCTTGTAGAGTTTCTAGGGAAGTTTTAAAATCATATAACCCTAGATGCAGCATCCAGAAGTCATGGACCTTCTCTTCTAGATCTATTTTATGTCATTATATATAATAAGCATAAAAAGATATTGCCACTGGTAAAGATACCACCTTTTGATGATACATCTGTGTTTTTCGTATTTCCTATTTATTCAGTGTGACAGTCACCCTGCTTACACTGTTTCTTATTGCTATTAGAGAACAATTTTAACCTGCCCATAGCCAAGGAAAATATATCAAAACTCATTATGCTCTGCATGTTATTTTGTCAGTGATATTTGCAAGCTATCTTTTCCGTCTAGAAAATGAGAGAGATCACTGCAATTGAAACAAGTGAACACAACACAATGGGTCATGAACCAGGACTGGAATAATTATAGCTCATTTCCAGAGCCTTCAACAAGAAATTCATTCAAACCCCAGTTCTTTTCTCAGTTTTTCAACAGTTTTTGGAATATCTTGAAAAAACTTAAGTTAACATTTCAGTATGTGCCACAATGCATGGAAGAGACACAACCTTACAAATTTTCTGCATGCAATCAACATTATCTATAATTTTCCTCACCAAAATTGAGTCCTAAATAGCCACATGACTGGTCAACTTTAACACTGACTGACAAAGAGACATAAATGAGAAAAATATACTCTGGGAAGCATGGCAGCAGAACTAAAAAAGATTATAATCATTAACTATCCAGATGGTGCACTTACTGTTGCTTAGTTTTGGATCATGAATAAAGCACTAAAATCATAACATTCTTGATGATCTGCATATTTTACAGGAGTTTGTCTTTTCTGGTTGGTCCTAATATTAACCACAAAAAGCAGATGAAGCTGCATTCTTTTGACTACATTTCTTTTTTTCTTTTTCTTTTTTCCCTAGTGAACTTCTGTTTCCTCAAATTCAGACTTTAGTACCTGTTTTCAGTTTGGCCTACTGTAGCAATGATGATCTATTTATATAACTGGTATGCTAGCAGCAATTTGTAAGAACAACAAAAAGAAAAGCTGCTAAAGGTCACTATATAGCTCTTCAAAATGTAAATGCTTTTCAGCACACAGCTGCATGATTGATAGCCACAGATACCACAAGCAAGGAATACAGGTGAACAGAAACGAGATATCTGTGATTGCACAGGATGCTTATAGTTAATATCCATAATGGTGTAAACAACTTAGACAAAGCTATAGAATTTAAGGTTTTTAAATAGAATATATTTTGAGAGAACTCACGGAAATGGACTGTTTGGTCCTGGATTGTAGCAGAAAGCTGTTACCAGAAAACCGAGAGTGATTCACCTTTGTCAAAATCAGTCTAGTGTAAAAGAAGGAAAAAACCTATTTTTAAGCTGTTAAAGTACTGGATACAAATCTCACTCAAGACCTTCTAAAGGATTCTAGAGATAACAGCACAATAAAGAAGCTCAGTCCCATCTAGAACACCCAACTGCCACATCTGGTTTTATGTTCTTTTTATTCATCTTTTCTAGCATAATGTACAACTAAACCTCATACTTATAGAATCATTTTGTTTGGAATAGACCCTTGGGATCATCAAGTCCAACCATCAACCCTATTCTACTATGTTCTCCCCTACACCATATCCCCCAACACCACATCTAAATGACTCAAACACATCCAGGGATGGTGACTCAGCCACCTCCCTGGGCAGCATTGGAATAGGCTTTCTGTAAAATATTCTTTCCTAACGTTTAGCATAAACCTACCCTGTTGGAGCTTGAAGCCATTCCCTCTGGTTCTATCACTAATTACCTGTGAGAAGAGGCCAGCACCAACCTCTCTACAGTGTCCTTTCAAATAGTTGTAGAGAGCGATGAGGTCTCCCCTCAGCCTCCTCAAACTAAACAGCCCCAGCTCCTTCAACTGCTATTATTTTAATGTTCCATCTGTTTAGGTACATTCTCTAGCTGTTCTGTCTGATTATTGCTGACACACAGACACTGCAGTCAGAAAAATCTTAAGACTTATCATAAAACACTAATATTTTTTGTAAATAAAATAGGAGTAAATAGAATAATGATGAAGGCAGGCATCAGAGTGAAAAAGACTCTTGTGCTGTGATAGATATCCAAGATATAGATATTTTGTTATAGTTTCCTGCTCAGATGTTTGTCTTTATACTACTGACTTTAACCCTAAATATAGAAAGACTTATTCAAAATTCAGCTCTAAAAGTTTACCTTTTTTTTTAGAGGAAACCTGTTGGAAACCTCTCCTCCATTCCCAGCTTCATGCAAGGTACATATTTGCTTTGTTGAACATATTCGTTACAGTGTTAAGCTACTATTAGAAGGACTTTCTTTCCAAGTCTCACCTCCCTCCTTCATCTGTTTTAAAAACTTAAAACTGGGCTATCTACTATTATCTGCTGTAAAGGCAATAATATCTGAATGATTGGGAAATAGCACAAAGAATGTTACAAAAATCTTGGCAACAGAAAGCACTAAAAATGTGTTTGTTTTTCTCTAGACAATTGATAATAGAGATTGTTCAGGGGTTATTTTAAAAGGTTCATATTTTTTATTGAAACTTCATTAAAAAATTTTAACTATATCTTCAATAGATGTATCTGTATAATATACTTTCTTGTGGGAGCAGAGTGTTTACCTCTGCACGATAAACTCTATGACTTAATAACTGTGTATACTGCTACTTCTTGTTTAGTATGTGAAAATAATTGCCTATCTTAAATATTTTCAGTTATCCAAATGTCTAATAGAATCTGAAAATTGTCTGCTAAACTTAATACATGGTTTCTTGTTTGGTTTGGGGATTTTTTTGCCTAAATAAGTAATCAGTCTTTCACTTAGCTTACAGCAAAAATAACACCCAATTTAGCTACTGAGTTTTGCATCACAGGTAACTGATAGCTGAGGAAATTATAACAGAAAAATTTTATACTAATGTTTGTCCAAACCACCTAGTAAATTAATGAATATATTTATATAAATCAGGACTAATATGCTGAGAACTCACATTTATAAGACATTTACTATATGATGGATAATTAAAAAGAGCCATCAAATTATTCTGTTCTACCTTTATGTTGACATTGGAAGCATTACCACAGTTTCCCAAAGCAGCCAGGATATAAATGAAAAATGCAATTCATTCTGCAGTCACATCTGTCCCTACGGTTGCAACATCCCAAAGGTTGTACAGACACTTCACAATTTTCCAAAAGCTTTCTGGCAACTTTCTGGGTTTTGCCTAGGGCAATTTCTGTCTCTCTACTTTGCTACTTTCTAAACCCATGGAGAAACATTTCTCCAAAAATAGTAGTTATTTGGGAATGGCATACCCCCCAGTTACTTCCAGGACTGTAACACTCTAGATGCTAGTGACAATTGTTATTGTGAAGCTCTGAATACAAAGTTTCCTGTAAATTTTTGTGCTTCAGCAAGGCAGAGTTGTTCCTACTGAAAAGTCCATGAGCAAAACATCACGTCAAATCATGTTAAATCTTAAAGATTCTTTGATATCCTCATTTCTGGGCCATGGATGCTTTTTATTTATCAAAATGTTGGCACCTGTTTCTCTGGAATATCCTGGAATTTTAAAATCACAAGGAAAATAAAGAATTTACAAAAAAAATCTTGTACAGTATCAGAATGATACAAAAAACTATTCAAGAAAACAATACTTTTCAACATGAATTATTTAGTATAATTGTCAAGGAAAGAAAAAAACATAATCCCCACTCCTTCGTTTGTTCCTAATAATTTGAGGAACTTTTTTCCTGTCAGAGGTTTTTGAAGCAAAACCACATACAGCATTTCCTTCTTTCAGAATTGCCTTTCACAAATCCTGCAACACTAAGTAAGGTTAGAAGAACCCCAAGAATAATAAAGCAGTAAATGACAATACTTGTTTTTCAGCTATTAAAAGGAAACATACGCTTTCCATTTTTTCCTTCACACTTAAACTGCCTCTTTCACACCTATAGCTAATATCCTTTTATTAACTTGTTTACTTCCTCATTAGGCATTCACTTGAAATTACCTGTGACACATCAACTGACTTCAACAGATTAGCATAGCTGTGAGATGCTCCAAGATGGGCATATCTATGCCATGAATATATCTAGTGTGAATGTCACAAGATTTTTAACTATCAGAAAAATGAAATTCTAGCAGTCTCTCATTAGGAATAGTAGGACTCTAAGACAGCGTAGATGTGATACCATTGGCTAAGCTAGATGGATATTAGACTGAGAAACCCAGGAGCCATTTTTAAATGTCAGAACCAACCAACTAAAATCACCATCCTAAATTACTTCGCCATCACCTACTGATTATCCAAAACCCCCAAATCATAATATTCCTTCTCTACTGACTAGGCTCCAAAAATACTATAATTCTTTTTTCTCCTTTTTCCTGAAAGGGATTCTCCCTCATCATATTATACTTCCACTTTCATCACATTCTAGTCTTCTATGCATCTTCTATACCTGCTTTATTTTTAACTGTATGTTAAATTGGAATTTATTAATTATCTATTTAATCTTTTACTCCTCAAATATTAATTCTTTTATTGAAGGCTTTTTAGCCTTCAAATCAATTTTTCTCATTCACTTCTAGTGAAGTGTTTACTAGTCCACATCCTTTGAAGATTTCCAGTGTCAAATAATTCTCTAAGGTTTCCATGCACACAGCACAGCTGTAGTGACCTCTTCTATATAAGGTCTTTATGACTCTATGTTTCTTCTTTAAGTGCTGCACTGAGAATGCTTAAAAAATAATCACACTTTTGTCTTTCAAAATTCACATACAATATTTCCTATGACAACAAATGCTGTCGATCACAAATGCATTACAAGGGTTTACTCATAGAACTAAGATACAAGATGAGAAAGTCACATTTTCCCCCTAATTTTTATTAAGGATTTTTCTATTAAGGAAAAAATGAAAAAAGATTATTCAAACTGCAGCTACAAATAAAACATAAAAACTGATCAGATATAACCTCACTGAGTTTTATGCTGTATTACAGATGTAAGTTCTAAGCTAACTTGTTTCCTTTAGACGCTAGTCTGAGTTACCAGCTTTTAAATTGCTCTACCCAATCCTGTTCAGTTTTAAGTATAAGATAAATCAATCACAATTTTCCTTTTCTCTACTTTTTAGAAAAGAGTAATAAGAAAATGGTGAAGAATGTAATTCAATCAGATTTCATGGAAAAGGAAGAAAAATCTATGAGAACAGTGTTTAAAGCACAGAAATGAAGAACAGTCATGTTTACCTAAAGTCACAGTTGTTAGGAGTAAGTAATCCATGTCAGAATTTGCTTTGGTTTCTGCAAGGTTATGATTATTTTATTCAGATGCTCACATAGTAGAGCTCTACAATCTACAAAAGGAAAATAAAGAAAAACATGTCTTGCCTGGAAGGATCTTGTCTTTCTACTGTTGTCCCAGTTGAGTTATTTCACTATTTTACAAAAATGTGCAAGGACCCTTTCTTACAGCATAATATCAAGCCAACTGAAAAGAAAAGCCACTATAAAATTAGATGTATAACATGGTCATGTTCCAATAAAAACAATTAGTCAATAGTAATCCTGTTAAAATAATCAAATTCTGACTGGGCTACAGCTGGAAACAAAAACTGATGAAAAAATTTAATATTTTCTCTTGGAATATCACTTATAATCTTCTCAAAACTAATACTGTAAGCCATGCTATGATTTATTTGATAACTGTGTATAATTAATAGACTATGGACTTTTTTATTGGTTAATGGTATCATCAGACAGAATTAATAGTAAGGTGTTATTTTCTATAATATTATCAGTAAAATGAAATCCCTCTGTCACTTAAGAGCATTGGCCTAAAATGAAAGTTATTACAGAAAAAGTAAGTCTCTGCTTCCTTGCTCTTCTGAAATACTTTTCTAGCCCAAAGCAAGTAATTTTAAAAAGCACGGACATTTTTTTATCTGTGTAAGTGATAAAATCTCCACAGAACCAGAAGTTTCTTCATTTCTGTACATCAAGCCACGAGGTCCGGTTAAATGAAGGAAAAAAAAAAATATTAAAAAAGGGGTTTTTGGCTGGAGGGAGGTGGAGAGCTGATACCCATTTGTGTGTGCTGGCACAGGCAGGACACAGGACCAACCACAAAATTACAGATGAAATGCAAAGAATGAATTTATTTTCATTATTTCACAACTGAGGGATCCCTGAAACAGCACCTGGGGAGAAGCACTCGAGCAGGGGTGCAGGCACTGCAGAGCTGGTTCCATGCTAGAGGATCACTGAACCTGCTGGTTTTCCCTGGATTTCGGGGATTTGCACAGGTATCATTTACCATTCTACTTTGATCTTTCCCACAGCAGGACAGGAATCTCAAGCATGTTTGATAGGGTGCCTTTAAGTCTATCACAGGCCTATGTTATTGAAACACAGATGATCTACTTGTATGACACATAAAGCTTAAGAACAATTAGTATGATATATGCATTTTTCTACAAAGCGGGTTGCTTGAGCATGTTTACAGTCCTCCATGCCAATCTTTTGTTATTTTCCCACACCCATAATAATCCAACAGTGAGACAAATAATGGATTTACCCCTAATTTCGCAATCTAGCAATTAAGCACAGCTGAGTTCTAATACGTCACTTATCACAATGCCATTAAAACTGTGTGTTATTTATTTGGAATCATGGGGTGCTACGGCTTCACAAAGATACTGAATCTCTTTTTTTTTTTTCTCCCCTCTTTTTTGTTTTAAAACTCCAAACAGCAATAGCCATGTGATTATGGGAGTTTTCAGTGAAAAGTTATTCAAAATCCTGCTTTTAGATTTTTATTTATAATTTACAACAAGACAGTTACACATACTTGAAAGTACAGCATTATAGGTGTATTAAACTCATTTTAGAGTTTAATACACCTTTTAGCAAATTTTAAAAATATTAATTTCTTAATGTTGCCTGTGATGGTGTTTAAAGAACTGCAGACAAATATTTAGAATCTTTGAGGATTTTGCCACTCAGGAAATATAAGCACATGAGAAGACAATCCAATACACTTCAGTTTACAAGAGTTTTGGTTAACACTGTAACAAATATTGTGAATTTGTGAGAAAAAAAATAAACCTAAACATTTTATCAATGGGTAAATCTACATGCGTTAATTTGGAAAAAGTTACCCTCCATATTATTTATGCTATCATAAATATTGTTTTTTCCAAATATTAAGCCATCCAAGACCAAGCCATCAGCCAAACCCCAGTGTGCTAAACAATTGTGTTTAGCAATAAATGCTAAAAAAAAGTGTGATATACATGACAAATATAATCAAATGTAAATTTGATTATAGTAAATTAAAAAGAAAATAGATCTTTAATAGGAGTTTTTAAAGTGTTGACTGAAAGTTCTATTTTTTTTCAAATATATTGCTAAAAACTTGTTGGCTATTCTTTGGTAAAAATTCCCTCTAGTTTTGTTGTGCTTCACTTAAGCTCTTAATTAGTTGTCAGCAATGTCTTAAAATTACCTTATTTAACTTCTTTGTGCTTGCTAGTGTTCTAGCACTCCTCCAGCTGTCATTACTCTGTCACTCAGAATTAAAACTTCTGCCACAGTAAGTCATCAACTTACAAGTGATTTTCTGCTTCTGGTGGTCCTAGAGAGACCAACAAAATGTACAAATGGTAAGTCTCAGAAATCAGAAGGGAAATTAAAAGAACCTCCATGTATTATTATTTTGTTCAACTGCAAGTATTTGAAGATTAAGATCATTGATGCATTTTTCTTTTAACTTACATTGACAAAATGGACCCAAGGTAAAATAGAGAGCAACATGACACAGAGTGAGGAAGAGAGAACTGCATGAATACTCAACTAATGCTTGGCTCTTCACAGATTTCATTATTTACCTATGAGAAAATGTTCATCATAAGAGATATACTTATCAAACACCACTGTGTAACCTTTGTCAGATTTGGGAACAAAACTTTTCAGGCAATGAGATGACAGAGAGATGTGCCACCGCTTGTTGGAATTACACAATATTTTTTTCTTTGGACAGTTCATACATCTCTCTGACGGCCAGGGAGAAAAAGTGAAAATCTCTCTCTTTCTATGGAGCTTAATAAAGATAATACAGGCTTTTCCTTGACAATCCACCACTACTGTAGTCCCTGTAATCCTTTAGTCCCTTGCTAGCAGCCCTGGATGAGGATAAT
Source organism: Scolopax mira (assembly GCA_004320125.1). NCBI lineage: Eukaryota > Metazoa > Chordata > Aves > Charadriiformes > Scolopacidae > Scolopax > Scolopax mira. Next base: position 24,609 of record BJBW01012699.1, on the reverse strand, counting down.
AACAAAAACAAAGCACCCAATCATCCAGCAAGTGCTGTTAAGACACATTTGCCAAGACACAACAGTCACGTCTAAGCAGTTGGTAGAGGGGTCTCTAGTTCCTGCGCTAGCCGGCATGTGCTATGGTAATCTCTTAAATACCACTTCACTGAACATAGTGAACATATCTTCAAAGTCTGCTTTAGGGAATTCAGCTATAAACCGATCCAACCTAGAATTAAGCCACCAGGACTGAGCCTTCACTACAAAGGGTGTGTTTACTCCTAAAGCTAAAATAAGCTTTGTTCCTCTTTTCTTTCCCATATCCTTCTCCTGTGTTCTGTACAGAGACAATAAAAAAGAGAAACTAGACTGACCAAATTTTTTTTTTCCCTTTTTAATTTTCCCAGTAAACAGAGCTTTGAAAAGCCTGGCTGTTGATTTTGATTGCAGATTTATTAAATCAATCAATAATACAATATTCAGAAAGCAAAGCTGAATAAACAAAGACAAAAGTATAATTTAAAATGCACAGCAAGTTTGTTTGTTGTTTCAATATCCAGCAATTTTCCCACCTAACTCTGGAGTAAAATTCTAGAATGTCATTCCATTCCCCACACCTAACAGCAAACCAGCAGTAGGAAACATATCTCAGAATCATATTCCTTGAATGCATCTGAAGGAATTTATACTCACTGTACTTGCAGAATTAAACCAGAAGCTCACAATGAAGTAGCCATAGCAGAACTGTTATCCATCCAGTCTATAGTAGGCAAAACAGACCAAATTTGCATCACATTTTGTCCAATGCTCTGCACTACTCCTGGCCCCATCTTATCACCTTACCCCCTCACAATATTGATTCTATTCTAATGCATATTCCTCTTGGATTTCTATATATCACACTGTGCAAAACCTTGCATGGGGTCTGCTTCCAGGCTTCTCACGGAGAGGGGTGCTTAATTCCCACTCCATTTTAAACCATGAATTCCTCCGCAGAAAGCCAGAGGATTTTGCCTGACGTGTATGAAAAATATTTGCTGTCTAGAAACAGTTACTTTGAACCTACATTCTTTTACATACTGTATCTTTGGAAACTTGGCAACTGCCTTGACTGAAGAATTCTTTTTCTCTGTTTATTCTTTCATTTGATCATAGAGTGCTGAATCTTCCTCTAGCAAGAACTCCATCTAAAGACTCAAACATACCATTACACAGGCTAGACTTCTCTTTACTAATTTGTCCACAGAAATTAGCTTAAAAATATGCAATGAGCACTTTCATGACTGTCTTAAGATTTTAAGATGTGAGATCATCACAGTTCCTTTAAAAAATACCTCTTTTTTTTTGTAGCAAAATATTTGCAATATACCAAAACTATTTTGAAAGTAAAAATTAATACAAATTTTCTAATTCAAAATTAGAGAACTTTTAAGTTGAAAATTATTCTGTAATTCAAGAATAAAAGAGAAATGAGACATTTTACTCAGGCAAAGCAATACCTGAATTTGCATCGAAACTGGCATTTTGCTAGCTATTAACTTTTCTCCATATCAGATGTTGTTCCATTTTACAGTTTGGAATTTAACTTTCTACATTTTAAAACTAAAATTAACGATCTGTAGAAAATATATAACTTGATACTTCAAAGTAATATACTTGAGAATTTTCAAACTTGTTGCATGCTACATGAGTGTAAAATCATCATGCTCATGGTACTAATTAAAGTAATAAAGACAAACCTCATAAAAAAAAAAATTGGGAAGGGAGCTGACTCCACATGATTGTAAGTGAGGAGAAAAAGTCCCAGCTAGCAACTTAACCTGAAATATATTATCAGGATACAGATAGAAGAAAAAGGTACACATACAAAGAAACTTTTAGTTAGAAAAAATGTCAGTGAAAGCATTTTAACTAACTGTAGTGGTCAATTAATCAGTCCTAACATCCTTTTTTTGCTGTTGGAAGCAATTCAACAAATGGTATCTGTGGTTTAAATTCCTATTTCATCCACTTATAGCAGGGTAAATTTGAATGTGCATTCTATGGGCTGAATTAACTTCATGCATACAGCATCTGAACTACAAGGAATCAATGAGAAGACTTTCCTATTCTAATGCACTCTACAAGACATGATCTGACTGCATAATAGTATTATATATTAATTATTTTATATATTAATATGCAATATATATATTCATAAATGACCTGGGTGAGGGGACAGTGTGTATCCTCAGCAAGCTTGCTGATGATACCAAACTGGGAGGGCCGGCTGACACTCCAGAGGGCTACGCTGCCATCAACGCAACCTGAACAGGCTGGAGAGCTGAGCAGAGAAGAACCTAATGAGGTTCAACAAGGACAAATGTAGGGTCCTGCACTGGGGAGGAAGAACCCCAGGCACCACTGCAGGTTAGGGATGGATCTTCTGGGAAGCACTCCTGAGGAGAAGGAGTCCTGGTAGATATCACATTTTCTATGTGCCAGCAATGTGCCCTTGGTGCCTGGTAGTCCTGGTAGATATCACATTTTCTATGTGCCAGCAATGTGCCCTTGGTGTAGCCAGTAGGTTGAGGGAGGTCATTCTCCCTCTCTACACTACACTGGTGAGGCCACAATAGGAGTACTGCATCCAGTTCTGGGCGCCCTATGTTCAAGAGGGACAGGGAACTACCGGAAAGAGTAGGGCAACCAAGATAATTAAGGGATTGGAGCACCTCCCTTACAAGGAAGAGCTGAGAGAGTTGAGTCTCTTTAGCCTCAAGAAGAGAAGACCGATGGGAGACCTTATCTATGTTTACAAGTTCCTAAAGGGTGGGTTGAAGGAGGATGGAGCCGGACTCTTTTCAGTGGTTTCCAGCAATAAGACAAGAAGCAACAGGCTCAAGATGGAATATAGGAAGTTTCATTCAAATATGAGGAAAAACTTCTTTCCTGTGAGGGTGGCAGAGCCCTGGAACAGTCTGCCCAGGGAGGTCGTGGAGTCAACTTCTCTGGAGATCTTCAAGACCCGCCTGGATTCAGTCCTGAGTGTTGTGATCTAGGCAATCCTGCTTTAGCAGGGGAGTTGGACTAGATGGTCTCTAGAGGTCCCTTCCAACTCTGAGAATTCTGTGTTCCATGATTCCATGAAATCAGCAACACCAAATAGTGAGCAGCTTTGTGAAGTTCAACACTTTTCACTGAGGTCCTTCAATATCCTCATAAACAAGAAGCCAGTTCTCTTTGAAATGGCTGCTGCAGGTACATCTTTAGGAAAGACATTAACTATTTCCAAACTAGTATTTTCTGTTTCAAAAGTATGCTTATTTCAGTTTTGCTTTCATAAATTGTAGCTTTCATAATGCTTAAACTATATTTAGAGTAAACAGGTCACAAAGATAACTTTTGTAAATCTATTCCCAAAAGGTATTAATAACTCCCAAGTTTTGGGCCTCAAAGTCACAGTTCACCTTTTGAAGAAATTAATCATTTCAAAGACTTTAAGATTTAACCCCTAAATATAACAGAAGGAAGTTGATCTAATTAACTACATAAGGCAAGCAGGACTAGGAAGGATCAGATGGATCAACTGTCTATTCGCTGGTCGTATGTAAATTGATTTGAGGCATATTAATTTTTACATAGAGATGTGTTGGAAATCCTTTTTCTGGCAGTGAACACAAAGTTCTATCAAATCCATTACTGCAGATAATACAGAAAAGGTATTCTACTCTGTGCAGCATTAAGGACTTTTCTTATCAGAATGAGGATTTTCTGATAAAAATAGGACTTTTTTTCTCATTATTTCAATAATCCCTTTTTTTTGAAAGTACTAGCAGGTCTCATTTTTAATTTCAAGAGAAAAATGAATTTTCCTTAGTGAATGAAAAGTGAATTATCAATTCAATGCCACAACAAGGTATTTATCTCTAAATGTCTAAGACTCTGAAAATATCCCGGAGTTCTATTTTTACAGGTTTTCCCACACTCTCTGATGTTAATAGCAGCAATATTTTCCATTAATTTCATGGCATTGCTGATACCCTTGCCCTTACTTACTATAGGAATATCACTACGCACATTTATCCCTCAATTTTTATCAGTTGATTCCTCTTGCTTTCTCATCATTGCACCCTTTAAAATATTAATCAATCTAAGCTAGAGAAAAATGCACCTTTAGCTTGTATTCTATATTGTATTCTTGTACTTCACTAAGTCATAGTGAAAAATACACTAGATATTTCAAGGTGAAAAAAGAACTTGCCTTTAATGTTTATTATTTAGGTGTCATTTTGGCAATGAGCTCTAAGTGAATCAGTGGATCAACTCTCTTAAAAGGATCTTTCTCACAAGGTAGAAAAACTTCAGTGCCCTATGATGTATGGCAGCAACCACTTGGACATTGAAGTATTAGTCAGAAAGAGCATCCTTTGCCTGCCAAAATTAGCTTCCTATGCTGAAGCTTATCTGGAATCTGTGAAGTATTCGTTCGTTTTCCTCTTTCTTTTTTTTTTTTTTTTTTTTGGATTACCTACCTAAAGCACAGTTCTGATGTTCCGACTGCTTTGAGGATTTTTCTTAATTCTAGCCTGACTCAGAGCTTCCTGGGGTAAGAGATGCAATGTTTAATCAGCAGTCAGCTGTCAAGCTTTATCAAGAGAAAAGGCACAGCACGTTTAACTAACTACATCTTTGTTAAGTCTTCAGCTTTTCAACTGCTACATTCAAACTGGACAGTATTTAACACAGGCATTATAATAGCTATCCTCTCATGAATCTTTTGTTGAATTAGGCTAAAACCAGCTGTGGCATAAAAATGAAGAGAGCAGGCTAGCATATTTGGTGACAATGAATTGTCCCAGAGGTGGTAAAGGCCAAGAGGATAAGTCGAGCTTTAAGAAGAGCCTTTTCTTCCTTATATTCTTCCTTATAAGGGAAATATGTTCTATCCTGACAACAGGCATCATGAGAAAATAATTTTCTAACTTTATAAAATTATTTGTTCTCTTAGATTTTACTATATTGATAAACTGATATTCCAGCTGCCTCACTAATTCTAGTGCTTCGGAGGGTTTATTTCCCAATAACAAATCAGTTCATCTACATCCCTATTTTGTTGGGTGCACACACTATTCTTAGCAGTAGGTTCCCTGAACATCTTACATTATTTTCTAGAATCTAGCTCTTTGAGTTATGATTAAAACTGGAAAAGACAGCTGAGCTTTTTTGACCAGTGCTCCTATTTTTCTTCATATTTCTGCCTTTTTTGTAGTCCTACTTCCCAGAATCTCTTGTCAGTAACTGTACTTACCACTACTGCAAGGTGAAGAAAATATCAATTTGACTACAATTACAAAAAAAGGACCATTAATTACTGTGAAAACATGCTTCCCCTTCCAGATACAATCAAGGAAAATCTGTATACTGAATATAGGCAAATATTAAATAAAAAAACCCTTAACAATATGGCAGTTTTATGTAAAAATTCTCATAGCCATTAAAATGGCTGCTTACAGTGCATTATCAGATTCAAAGAAAATATTGAAGTGACTTTGTCTGCCACAAAGGAGCTCTGAGGTGTGAATATATTTCATCACATTAAAACACATAAACAGCAATGACAATATTGTACTGAATTTTTACTTGATAGGGAGCTTAACTGAATTGGCCTCAGGCAACAAGTAAATTATGTTTTATCTCCTCTCAATGCCAAGTACACAGTAATGCAGAGAACAAAACAATCTTACAATTTACAAACTTGGTACTCTCTTATGGGCATACCTAACCGTTGAATAACTGCTTATATTTTCTTCCTCCTTCAGGGTTCATTACCTGTGTATTTGAGGAAAAAATGCATTGTACCATGATATTCTCTCTGAACTCTGTGAAAGTGAGGACTCTCTACATCAAAACAATCACTTCTAAATTCACCCAGTTCAGCCTAAGGCTGAATGGACAACAGCTTGTGCATGGTTTGCTTTGTGAAATAACTGTGCCTCTCAAGAGACAAATGAGAAGACATTTTTTAGAGGGACAGTGTTTATTTAGAAACTTGATACACCTGTGAGACTGCATTTTCATCTGTGCAAATACACAGTTCCATGTTAATACTAACATGAAATTCTAAAAACTGATGGGGATGTAGCTCACATTCTGCCAAAACCAAAATCCCTAATACGTTGTCTCAAATATCTTCTGTTATAAGAACATGGAGGCTGAGTTTACTGAGCCAAAGCAGGCTCATGTCTTGGACAAATGACAGCACCAGATGCTTCAAAAAGTGTGAACCACACACACACTCTGGGGACCTCATTCTGCCCTATTTTACTCCAATATAAAATCAGTAGTTACAGCTCCAAAACCTATTGTTACTTCAATTAATACCCTACTATAATTGTATCTTCTAGTACAATCATGATGTAAAGGAGTCAAGTGATTTTCCTTCTCCCAAGTTATCTTTGGAGGAATCAAATAAGAATTAGTTACACATTTATGGAATTTCAGAATGTTCTTGGTATTATTTGGGAGTGAAAAGGAACCTGAAGGCACACAGAAGTCAATGAAAGCTGTGTGATTCTGTGAAAGGTCTTTTTCTTTGATTTCTACAGAATTTGTTTCAAGCTTTAAATGCTGGGCTAATTGGCTTCTTTTGTACAATGGTCAATCATTCAATTACAGAGGCAAGTATTATTTACCAATCTTACATAAATAAATAAATTAATTAAATTGGCTATAATGTCTCCTGTAGCTCTATTAGAAACGATCAGGTAAAGCTGCAACTTTATTTAAGCCCTTAATAATAGAGATATTTTTGTGTGGACTGTATCAGATATAGTGAGCATTCAACGACTCTAAGATCTGCCTGATGGGAACAATTAACCATAACAGTCCAAGTTTATTATGGGTTTGGACAATCAGGCTGCTGTAATATATAAAAATATGCAAGATAGTTTGATGCATGACTAAATGAATTTCCATGAGATTTTAACTCATAATCTTTGAAAAATTCTAACCTCAGCATGTCATTCATTATTTACACTACGGAAAACATAGTGGTATAACTGTTGGAAATAAATAAATAAATATCTCCTTGATTTGAAGGAAAAAGTATGTGTATGGACTTAATGAATATTTTAGAGTGTTCAAAAAACAGCATATAACCAAACTATCACCAGTAACTGCAGAACTTCAGTTGAACCGTAGAAATATAAATAAACATCTTGAAACAAAAGGTGTTGTTTTATCAGCTTTTTTCTTCCTTTTTTTTTTTTTTTTTTTTTTTATCCTTTTATCTAGCAATTGAGTTAGAAGAACAAGCCTTTGGGACTTCTTGAGAAGTGTTCAAATCATAAGCTGAAACTTAAAGATTACTTTAACAGATTTTGTCCTCTGTGTAATTGTTTGTTCTCCTGATCCAGTGGCTATTTTGTATCAGACTGGTGCCTGGTGGTCCATGACTGTAGACTGGGAAACAGATATCAAAGATATGTCCTTCTATTCTAGACATCTATGTCTCACTAGACTAGATTCTCTTATGTGACAGGGAAAGACTTGGAGTTACTTCTTTCTGACTCACAACAGGACAGAGAATATAAACCATTGTTCTTTCCCCCTCACTTTGTGTCCTAATTCTTAGTTGGGAAATTACCAAAATTGCTTTCTTGGAACCTATATCTAGGACAGAGAAGGTAGTGTGATACAGAAGGTTTTGTCACCTGGGACTGCTTTTTTGTATGGAGTATGTGAAAAAAATTATTTAACAGCACTTGAGTATACAATCCTGCTATGGCATGTTTCTCCTAAAAACTGCAAATTTGATGAGTGTTTCCTGTCTATTGATCTTCAATAAAGCTTTTATAAGTACGAAGTACAAAAGTTCTCTTCAATTTGTATCTCATTTTACTTTCCACGGAGCTCAACAAACATTGCAAATGAAGAACAATTCCAAACCTGTTACCTTCTCTCTTTTCCACCAAAAAATATGTGCATAAATAATCTATTTATTATTGTCTTTTGTTTCATACGTTACTGGCATTCAAGCATCCAAGTTAAGTGCAATTTAGTTTTACCTGGAGATGTATTTCCAAACCAAGTAGATCTCCTTTCTCCCTAGCTACCAATCCCTTATATAAAAATACAATGATGTCCCAGCCTCAAGCAATTTAAAAGATCAAAACCATCTGTTATGTATTATTTGCAAATTATGCATCTTTACATGCCGATGCAAAAAAATTCACATTATTGACATATTTAGGATTGGGAATAACAAAGATTAGTCTTCCCTAACTATAAGGCTACACCTTCTGGAAGGCTACCACCAATTGAAAATCTCTGACCCAGGGATTTCCTTAGGTCTCTAAGGAAATAGAGGCCACACTCTCATATCAGGAGTTGGATGATAAGGCCACATCAAGACGTGGCAAAGGTCCAAGCCTTGTGCAAAATAGGAGAGACCAATCTTAAGAAAGGAAGTCCAAAGCAAAGCTCCAAACAGAAGGGACTGAATGCACAGTGAGATACAAAGTCAACGGCTTAGAAAGAAAGATCCAATTGCAGAGAATGTCCAAAGAGAAAGCACAGAGGCCTGGCTGTGATCCTTCATCTAAACGAGACACTAATCCCACAACACAGGTTGTGGGTTGGAATAAAAAAAAAAAGTGAGAAAGTTGTGGGCAGCAGGGCAGACTTTGGAAAAAAAATCTGCTGTACCAGACCCAACCCATAGTCCACTGGCTTGGAACTGGGGGAGTGTGGAGGAGAGTAGTTTGATTTTTTTTTCTTCCCTGTTTTCCTTTCCCCAACATGTTATCAAATAAATTAATTTCTAATGAATTTCCAAATGAATATCAATTCCAAATGGTTTTGGACTGTATTAGCCTTTTAATTTGTTAGGTTTCCTAATATTAGCTTTAATATGTTAGCTATTAGCATATATATATTAGCATATATATATTAGCATAAAATCACACTTATAAATCAGTCTCCCTACTTGTTTTATTTTTTCGTTGTCGTTAAATTAACTTGTTTACTAGAGACTCATAATATTTATAAGCTTCTAACTCAGAATTTTCATTAATCACTAAACTACACTATATAAATTACTCATAATTGTGTGCTTTAGACAGCTATATATTGTCACTGAAATCTAAAAAAGTTCTTACACATTTAAAATTAAGAAAGTGCATAACTATACTTTTGGACTTACGTCACAGTTCAGCACTCCAGGATTGGTTCTGTAAATATATACATAGAAAACTACTAAATAAAACCTTTCTTCAAGGGAAGACAGCTGTTGTAATCTGAACCTCTTGACTTTTAAAAAAAAGCAACAATTATAGGTAACTTTGAAAAACAATTAATGCATTTATAAAATAATAGATAAATTTATCAGCAAGTAGATCGTTAACTAAGATGATGAATCAAACATATTGCCTGAAAGTATTGTTTTAACATATTGGTAGAGCAATTGGCAAGTTACAATGGCTATTCTGGAGTCTATAATAAAGGCTATCAGGACTACATCAACAGTAAGGTAATTTATATATGACAGTGCCTGATAAGACCCTTTATCTGCACCGAAGACAACTGAAACTCATACTATATTTATTGTATAATAAAGAATATGGGTTTCTCCTCTATGTTGGAACTCACCCCAATACAATTTTTCATGAGTATTCCCTCATAGAAGTAGGGGTAAAAATGATGATTTACATATGCCCTTTGCTTCTAGTTACAAACGAAGAGTGAATTCTCCACCTTCTCTGACATTATGAAAGTGACACTCTTGAAGACCTGGAGATTTTTCCACTAAATTACAGGACTTGAAAAGGGGAGAAATTGAGTCCTTAATTCTAACCACAATTTTTCTCTACAGTCTGTATTAGCATGTTGTAACACACAACCTGCCTTGTGACAGAAAAAAGTTGTTCACTACACTGTTAAAATAACTGAAAGATGATTCATTTTGGAGTAGGCAGACAAAACATAATATAATAGTTGGTTTTAGAAGATGATCCAACTTAAACAGTCTGACAAGATAAAATACAGTTTGTATGGCAATACTTATTAACTTTGCCTTTTTGGAACTACGTTGAAAATAATAAAGAAGGAAGCTGAGAAACCTGCTTTTTAAAAGAAATTCTTGCCTTTTTTATTGTCTTGCAAACAGCTTATGCTGAATCAGTCATACTGACATTTACATTTCCTTTTCTGTTATCAGGAATTCTGTTATCTGGAATATTTTACAGAAAAGGTACATTATAATCTATTGTGCAAATGCTTAGAATTTATTCATATCCTAAAACTAATTCAGTCAAATGAGCTTAGTACTTCTTACACAAACTTTTAAAAATAGTTATAGATCTATTTTCCTTCTCACACATGAGAAAAAAAAAATTAATTTTGCACCTAGTTTAATTTACTCCCTATGATAAAATGAATGGCACAAGTCATTTACTTGTCTGACTTTCAAATGGACAAAATATGACTAGAGTTCAAATCCTGCTTAGGGCTCAAGACTCCAGTCAGAACTCTATAAAGGATTGGAATCTAAGCTGACATTCCAGGAGGACTAAAATTCAATTACTGAATAAAACTAATGGAAGTTTTAAGTGAACTCAAATATTTTACATGTGGACACAAATTTTAAACATTTTTTTTTTGAGTTTGCATATATTCAGACCTATGGAAACAGAGAAAGCTTCCAGTCCTCCCTCTCTGCCGGATAGTCATACAACCTTCTTCAAATATAAGAGAAATACGTGTCTCTCTGGCACAACCTTAAGTAATCCCTAGCTTTGATATATCTGTGCCTTCAGTTTTTTTTCTTACAGACATCAGATCCACCAAAGTTAAAAATCTAAAGCTTAGTTTCACTATGACAGATTAGAGACGTGAATTTACTGAACCAGACGAAAAAAACTTGGAATGAAACAAAAGGAGGAAGAGACATATCCTCAAGGTATGTGACTATGGAACAGACAGTTTCTTTCAGCTTTCCTCATTTAACACTGGAATTGCAGAACAGTGCAATCTACCCACAAACCTTTTTTCAGCCATATCTGAGATGTGACTGGCAGACTATCTTTGTTTCTTGCCAGGGTGCCACAATTCACATATGAGCTCCCTCCTCTCTCTGGCTTTTCAGCTCACTCACCTGGCCACACCACACGTGCCACAAGCTTCACGGTGTGTATGGGTCTAGGTTCTCCCAGGACGGCACTAAGAACAATGCAGAGGCAGTTCCCACCCTGTTGTCCAGCCAGCCATAATCTTTTAAGGAGCACAGCATAAAAATCCCTGTAAATAAAGAAAAGTATTATCGCTTACAGTTGACATAATAAGCCAAAGCTGTTTCAGAAAAGATAATGATGCAAAAGTGAGGGTCATGCTGTATCTGCCCTCATTTTAGCTTCTCACATTTATTTCAAGAGTTCCCATCTCAGTGTCAACAACTGCTGCCATCACCAATACTGCCCTATTTGCCTTACCCAAAGGTTTCTTTTTGGTGGCAGTTATTAAATATGAGTTTAACCTGCTCACAGATTTCTTCACGCTTAGAGTACACAATACTGACAGCTTGATACCAGTGAGGACAGCAACAAAATGATGAAGAGACAAAGAGACCAGGGACAGGTAGGCACCACTGGGTAAAGCCAGACCAACATCAAGAGCTCAGTAAAAAACCCAAGGTACTACTCTATACTAAGCACCCGAGTTTTCAAAGAAACCTTAGAAAATTATAAGCTCTGCTCCCTATTTCCTAATGTTTTTTGAAAACTCTAATCTTATCTAGTGACCAGAAAGCTAGAGACAGCCCGAATGCCATCTGAAAAAAGTAATGTAAAAAAATTATGTAAGTACGCATTAGTGACATACTGCTAAGTATCAAATGAAATTTTTAATATATGATTTCTCTCCAACTTAATAAAACTATAAACTCTGATTACATATCATTCCTTGAAAAGAGCTACAAATACTCCCCCCTCCCAATTCCCCACATTAATTGATTTTTTTGGCTTATGTTATCCAGTATGCTTATTTAAAAAAATCCAAACTAAATATTTATATTAAAATCATATAAATAATAACTGCAAAATACAAGCTGAAGTTCAGATTATTGTGTTTTCACAAAGTATTCATCCAGATACTTGATAAGAAAAGTGTCTTTTTATCATGTGGCAGAGTAAGATTTGTCTTTAACTTTGTTTTCCTGCTTTTAAGTGCCTGTGTAGCAGATATGTGCACTGCTCTCACTTAGAAACTTTAACTGTCATTTATTTTTATCAATACTATTTAAAGTTTTAAAGGCTCCTTTTAAAGGAAATAGAAGAGATATGAAAAGTCTGAATTCTGCAGAATTATTTTAAAAGTTTAATTTCAATGATGTAATTACATACAAAAATGATACCAAATAGTACACAGTACCTTTACATAGTTATTTTAATCCACAGAAACATTTATAACAAAGTACAGTAGCAATAATCCACCTCAAATGATGGATCAAATTTCACAATAAAATAAATTAACATTTATTAAATATAACACTTAGATATGTCTATCCCAAATACAACATATATGTGCTTCCAAATAATATGTCATCAACACCTTTTAGAAATTGCATGAATAAACAGCAATTGAAGACAGTTTTGTTGAGGAAGCAAAAAAAAAAGAAGTGAAAAAAAAAGTGAAGGAAGCAAGAAGTAGTCCCATGAAGCACGAAGCCCTGTGAATATACTACAATTACAAAAATTAATTACAAAGTTATCAAATGGATATTTTTCTACTCAATTTTGGGGGGTTATTCTGTCAGACAGACTTTTGTATAAATCCTAATTAGCTGATCCAACATTCTTTAATTCTCATAACAATGACAACTCTTGAGACCTACTATATACCAATCAGAATTCTTGGTAGAAAATACGTACAGGATTCTTTTGCAGTTCTTTATTGAAATGACAGACACTACTCTGTCCTTCACTACCTATTCCCTTGGCCATAAAAAAAAATCTCCTTGGATTTTAAGGAGGTTAAAATGGTACAAATTATACCCAAACCAGACATATAAAACAATGGTTTTGAAAATAAATTATTTGATGGATTATTTAAAGCTTATAATTTTAGAGATATTTAAAGAATGTTGTTAATCTAAAATATTCTATATAATAAAGAAATCAATCTTCTGCCTTTTTACCTTACTGACAAGTTAAACTCTGCAATTTTCTTTTCTGTCTTTTTTTTTTTCCTCCATAAAAATAGACCTCATGGTAGAAATTCTTCTGTTTGCCAAAAAGGATCAACTATAACCCTCTTTATCCAGTTGCACTAGGAGAAACCCCACACCCATAAGATTGAATCTACAATCTTAAATGACATATCCACATGGATTGCAAGTTACGTGCAGGATATTCTCTAGAAGATAAATGCTGTTTGTCCAACAAGTAATACAAAATCTGTGCCGACTCCATAACTGTGGCCCTGCATAAGAGAATCACATAGGATCATTTAGTTTGGAGAAGATCGTTATGATCATTGAGTCGAACTGCAAATGTAACACACTCAAGTCCACCACTAAACCATCTCTCTCAGCATCACATCTGCAAACTCTTTAAATACTTCCAGGGATGTTGACTCATATACTTCCCCAAGCAGCCTGTTCCAGTGCTTGATAACCCTTTCAGTGAAGAATTTTTTCTTAATATCCAATCTAAACCAAATAAATAAAAACCCTGAGACTTCTATGGCCAAGCATTTCATGTCACTGCTTCCAAAATGACCTTTGCAGATCAACATTATCCTCCATGTTCTCTTTTCCATACATAAGATTTCTGAGATTGCCATGGGCTGTAGACTGCCCAGAACATTTTCTTTAACACCAGGTATTTTAGCGACATTTTTTAGAGAAGCAGATGCATAACTGTAGCAAACTTCTTGCACAAATTTAATATCATCATCTAGCAAACAATGATTATGGCTCTTGATAACAAAACTGGAAACAAACTGAGTAGTAAAAGTTTGTCAGAACAAGAGCAAAAGAAAATTATGCAATAAAAAAAATTATTTATATAACCCATGCTAAGAATGATACTGAAGAGCCTGTACCCAAGACAGACTGCTAGTTAAGTTAAAATTAGGCATGCAATGATAAAATAGCTATTTTCCAGTAAATGATCACAGCATCTATTATCATATCTTGGACAGCAGTTTAAAACTTAATTTAACATTGAATTTGACCCTCTGCATATGAAAGCACATCACTGGACTTAACCTTTGAAATATCTACAAGCAGAACCACTCTACAGAAGAATTCATTCCTGTCTACCAGGGAGTTTTGATATGAACAGAAAGAGGAGCAGGAATCAGCATGCACCGTATATAATTTTGGAAGTTTTCAAAATTGTCTTGCTAAGTATGAAACCTCAAAAGTCATTATAGCTCAGAAACATTTCTGCCTCAAAATACAGTCAATAGTCATGCAAAAGCAGCAGCTAAATCCTGTGTGCTTAAATGATACAAGTAATAACTTACTGGCTGACCAGTTTGAACCACTTAATATCACGTCTCATGAAAATCAGAAACATGATAGTACTCAGAAGGGGTATTTCAAATTGGAGGAACCATCCTGCTCAACATGGAGCATGAGACTACTCAGAAGAGACAAGCAAGCAGGACATATTTCAGCATTGCTGCACTCACACTAGGACTACAAGGGTACAAAAAACTAAGGAATTTCATGAGGAAGAAAGCTCGTGAACAGGTGTTTGATCAGCAGTCACAGACTTGGATTTCAACTGGTCTCAGGTGCTGTTACAGCCATTTCCTTTCTGAATTTCTTTTACCATTCCACCATCTACTTCTCATTTCTTCTATTTTAATTTTTACCCAACCAGAGCAAGATGTATTGTCCTGACAGTTTTTGTGGAATGTGAGAGACAGGGACCAGATCCAGCTTGGAGTTTGGCTTCCTATAGCTAGTGCAATACAAACATCAAATTGCCTGAAACCTGCTCAGAAAGTTAATATTTAATCAATCAACTTAAAACACATTTAAAGTATTCAGGCCTCTGGCTCATTACTATTCTTAGTTACATATGGAAACAAGTATTTTTTAATTTTGGTTTTTTTTTTATTATTCCTGTATATTGAATAATCTAGAAAGTTATCAAAATGCTTTTAACGGTCCAGATACCTTTCTATTTTGGGAACTGAATTCCAATTAATAGAATTAGAATTCACCAAGGTACACATAATAGTAGTTGGTTATGTACCTATAACAAACTTCAAATGATAAATACTGACAAATAATTTTACCAGCTAAAGAGGTTAAAGTATCAGAACTTCATCAGGAACACACAGGTGCCCAAGACTTCGACATATCCAAAAAAAGGGAAGTATAGGCAGCAACAACAGCTGTGTCAGCTGAATCCTAGTTCACAATTCTGATTTCTCAATCGCTCGTAATCTGAAGCTGCTTTACTGAACATATGGCTCACCTAATTGAGGGTTTGGACAATTACCAAAATTACAGAATGCTTATGCACATTGAAAATGATAAAACTATATAAGTATTACAGGGAACTAAAAATACAGTATGGGACTCATGGGTTATAAAAGGAAAAGAAAGAATTAATTACTAAGGAAAAGAAGAAATTAATTAAAATCATGAGCGTACAATCAGAGCTAGAAAAAATAAAACTGAAATCCCAGCAACTTTTACATGCTCTGATTCACATCCCAACTACAAACTCAGCTGTGTGAAAGAAATACATTGCATTTGCCTTCCCTTTCAGGCACTCTCCCCATGTAAAGAAGATGCACATCTAAGCAGTTACAAAAGTGACTATACAGCATTCTCTATGGAGCATATAAAAACCAGTGAAACATATACATGAGCCTCGTAGTTGCAACCTGCATTGTGACTCATGCTGGAAGAACCATATTGCATTCAAATACTTGATGCAGCTGAAGGAAGGGAACTACAGTAGGTGCAGAATCTATAACCCCTTGGAGCACACAGCTCTACCAGGTGCAGGACGTGGTCCTGTAGAAAGACAATAAATAGATCTCCTTGTAATGTGCAAATACATTACAGATTTGGAACCACATAGCATGCATTATCATAGCTTCAGAAACACTGGCATTTGTGGTTCAAATATGAGTGAGGTGGACTGAAAAATGGCTGAACTACCAAGATCAAAAAGGTATCATCAGTTGCATGAAGTCCAGTTGTAGGCCCTGCACAAGTGGTTTACAGATGGGGGTGATACTGGGTCCAGCACTGTCTAATACCTTCATTAATGCCCCACACAATGGGACAGAGAGCACCTTCAGCAAGTTTGTAGATGATACAAAATTGGGAAGAAAGGTTGATACACCAGATGGTTGTGGTGCTATTCAGTGGGACCTCAATAATCTGGAGAACTGGGCAAACAGGGACTCATAAATGTCAACAGGGACAAATGTCAAGTCTAGCACCTGACAAGGAATAACCCTATGCACCAGTCCATGCTGAGGGATAACCAGTTGGAAAACAACTTGGCAGAAAAAGGCGTGGGATCCTGGTGGACAACAGGTTGAATGTCAGCCAGCAAAGTGCCCTGGCAGAAAAGAAAGACACCAGCCACCTGGGTTGCATTAGGAAGAATGTTGCCACTGCGAGAGCTGGAATACTGGAAAAAGAAAAGTAGTAAAAAAAAAATGTTTGCTGTTATTTTTCATTATTGTTTATTTGGAAAGTGAGAAAAAAGTCTTCTAAAGAATTTTATTTAAACAGAATCATATTTGAAACAGCTTAGAATCAGTAGTAGTATATCTGTGAGGAAACATGAAATAATAGTTGATTCTAAGCTGATAGCTAGTAGTCTGAATATTTTTACTTTCTCTACTGCCTCTCTAGGTTTTGTTACGTTTGTTTATTTTTTTAGTTTTTTTGTTTGTGGGTTTTTTTTATTTTGCTAAAACTTTCAAAGCATTATTGAAAACTGTGGTAATTAATGAAACTTCTAAAATTGTTTTTATCTGGAATACATAACTGGACTTTTTATCCTAGTCAGAAGAAGTGAAAAATCAGATTGTTGGTTTTAAAATGTCACTTTTCAAATTGAGTGAATCCACATCCTATAGGCAGAAGAACCTAATAATGATTTGTATTCTATGCAATCATTTGTCTTAGTTAGATCAGCTATACAGAAATGAAAACAGTAATATGCCTTTAAATATTACTGGTTTTTTTTTCCTATCACTGTGTTTTTATGTGATTTAGGAGTGTAAAGCTCTCTCTGTTAGAGAAGAGAGACTCCTTAAAATATGTTGACAGATGGCAACGTTGCATATATGAGAGAGAAGAATCTCTCTCATACTCTCTCAAATACTATGTGCACATAGTATCACACTTCAGTAAACAATTATTATTCATGTTTTTTTTTTTTTTTTTTTTTCCTATTGAAAGCTTAATAAACTACTAGGTAGTACTTGAAAATGCTGTCAGCAAACATGTGGGAATCAAGGCTTGGAAATTACCAAAGTGCTTTACATGAAGAGATAAAAGTTCTTGACATAATATGACTGTTTTTCTTAACACATTTCATTAAAGGTAAAGTGAAAGTTCTTATGATCCTGGCAGATTTATTTGAGAAATGTTTGAACTATTTACAATCAGGGTTATGTATAACATCTCAGAGGTAGATTATATAACTCTTACAACATAGCTTTCTTTCCCACTAGTCTTGCTCATACTAAGAGACCTACTTGAGTTATTACATGATTAACATTATAGTTAAGTCAGGCACTTTTAGTTTTCCCAAGCCATATGGGAAGATTTTGCCTACTACTAATACAACAGGATAAAAGTAAATAAAGAACACAGTAGAATTTCACAGAAAAATGTTAAACTCTTAGGACAGCATCCAAATAAATACACAAGATTTTCTAATGCTGAACATGAAGTAATATCATTACTTGAGGTATTAGCTTCCACTCCCTATCTAAAAACTTACTTTGATTTATGTTGTCAGCTTAAATAAGGGTTTGAAATGAAGATTTACCTAAATACCACCACACAGAACATGTTACCTGTGTGAATGACAAACAGCAACAAAGAAGGCTTCAGAATCTTAGAATGTTTTGGGTTGGAAAGGACCTTGAAGATCATCTAGTTCCAAGTCCCCCTGCTGTGGGCACAGACGCCTCCCACTGAACCAGGTTGCCCAAAGCCCCATCCATCCTGGTCTTGAACATTGCCAGGGATGAGGCATCCATACCTTCTCTGGGCAACAAGACCCACTAAAAAGTCTGTTCTTATCTTTCTATAAGCACTCTTTAAGTAATGAAAGTCCTTAAGAACTCTTTGCTGTACTGAGGGCTCCAGAGTTGGACGCAGTACTCGAGGTGGAGTGTCTCTTATAAATATGCAACTTTTCCCAGCAAAATCAGAACACGCTTCTAAAAGTCTGATCATGCACTCAAGTTATTTGAAAAATAAAATTACTTTCTAATATATCAGATCTTCAAGTAAATAATTGAAGATGACATTTTAAAAAATACTCAAATTTCATTTTCTTTTCTTCATGGCAGGAGCAAGTTAGGAAAAAAAGAGTCTAACTTTTGTGAAGTGAATCAGATCTGAGCATAGTTGATAATAAATGAGAGACTCTGTTAAGTCAGTGTCTATAAGGAAGAAAAGCAACTCATTTGGTTGAACCTTCTGACATAGGTATAAACAAAGGAGAGTTAATATGGGAGGAGTATTCTGAATAGTCAGATGGAGAAGAAAATAAAACCTTTAAGGTGAGGGTTTAACCAGGTGAATTCAGGAAAAAGAAGAGCTAATCAAAACCAAAATTTGGGCTACTCAACATCAGTATGTTACAAGACACAGTGCAAAGGCAAATATCAAAGAACGGGTTTTATAATAGCATTTTATGTTTGACAGCAGTCAAAGAACCCCTCTTTATCCCACTTTTTTCTGAAAAAAAAGTATGGTGATCGTGGCTTTGAAAAGCCCCATTTACTGCAATATATAAACAAAGCTTTTATAAATTCATGCACTAGATAAGCATCACTTATCTACAATCTTAGTTGTTTTTGTCATTTTAAATCTATTCTTTGATACCTAATAATATGCTTCCTTACTTTATCAATGAAAGTCATATTTTATAAATGGCATATAAAGAAAAATCCTTTTACTAGGAGACAGCTAAGATTTTTTCCTTTTTTTTTTTTTTTCTGAAGATAAATTGACCATAGAAAAGTGAAGTACATTCAGCTGACAACACTGTAGAAAGTATAGGAAACATACTAGCAAACATATATTTAAATTCCTTTCTCTCTAGGCATCAAGAATCATGATTATAGAGAAAGATAGTAAATAATTACTAAGGAGGTATATGCTGTAAATCATTACATCTTATTCCATGAATTACAAAAGGAGATGAAGGCAAGAAGAAGTCAACAATCCTTCTCAAACAGCTTAGAAGGAATTGCTTATCGTTTAGGGAGGAATAATTATCTCTGGCTATATCCATACTGTCTTCTGCTGGCATACCATCATGTTCCATAGTGCGAAACACACAGCTCATACTCTAAAAGCTTCAGTCTTATTGGGATAACCAAGTTGAGGAAGCAGAGGAATATGTTGTGGGAACAGAGAATTTTACATGAGAAGATGGGTTAAAGGGAGTTATTATTATAATAAATGTGCTTGTCCTTTTACTAAAAAAGCCTTTGTGCTCACATATGTATAGAAGTAGTTAATGCAGCTTTTACTGAAGACACTTGGTAAAACAATGTATTATGTCACCATGCGCTCTGCTGAATCAGTATCGTGTGGCTGCTCCTTTGTCCAGCGTGGGCTACTCTGTCTGACAGAGAACATTTTGATGAATGCATTACTTGAAAATCTTTCATACTTCTGTAAAATTTTAGGATATCATGTTGATTACAGAATTATTTTACATATTGAAAATCTATTTAATTTCCTTAAGGGAATAGACTTGCATTACAAAATATAAAATTTTTTTTTTTTGTAAAGCTAATCACTGGGTGATCAAATCACTGGGTGATCTGTGCTCACTGATTAGCACAGAAGTTGGCAATCTACAGTGGGCTTCTGAAGATGATACAAGAGCAGATGCTAAATGATACCAGAAAGGATGTTGCAAGGTTATCAGCCAAAAATAATAGCACCTTGAAATAATTTTTACAGTCACTTTTATCCACTAATTTTGGAAAGAAAAAAGTAAAATACTGCTGATCTCTGCAATTTCACAATATTTAATGAGTGCATAGTAGCTTGTATAAATATGTGGTATTTACAAAGTATATTTAGTTTGTCTTTTTTTTTTTTCCTGTTACCCCAGAGATATTTTAGCTGTTCCTTCAGTCTTACTATTTCAAATTTCCCTTACTAACTACTGCTTTTATGGCATTTTTACTTGTTCTCATTTTCTTAGTTAAGAAAATTAAGACTAGAATTCTATAAATAGAAATGCTACTAAAGATAATTATTATTATGGTTATTATTACAACAATAGCCTGCGTCCCATAGAACTGCATGTTAAAGGAGAGAAGTTAATACTCTATTTAAAAACAGGAAATTGTTTTCTATCCCAGATAGGTGATCATTCTTGTTCCAAATAACAGCCTCAGAGTTTTATTTATGAGTTGCTTGTATTAACATTAATCTAAGAATGAAGTGTTTTCTTAGCGATTAAACTTCAACTCAGCTACATTCTTCTTGAGTTTCCAACATTTTCTTGCTATCAAAATGCGGTCACTTTGATATTGAGTAAAGAGTAATAGAAAAACAACGTGTTGAAGTTGTCTTCCATGCCCTACTGCCTGTAAGTAGTGAAAGTTAACTGCTGAGCACAGCAGTGAGTGAAGGATTCATGCAGTGAGCAGCTGCCTACCTTGGAATAACATGTGTTTAAAAATACTTTCTGTTACAGGCAATTTTGTCTTTACAGTTCAAAATGCTTCAGCTACTCTCAAGGACAAAACTCATGGTACCAAGCTGTCTAAAAAATGATTTCCTGATTTCATTTAGATAGAGGCTTTTTTTTTCCTCTAACCTAAGTGTCTTAGATAAAAATGGACATATGCATATTAGAAAATACAAAGCAAGAGTGCAACCTTGTAAAAAGCTGAGTTACACTCAATCCTTTCTCAAGTCATTCAAATCTAGGGTGCTCTCCAGTGTAAGAAGGTGCTCAAGTTCACATGACTAAGACAACCTTAATCACTATAAAAGGTCAGACCTGCTGACATATTCAGCCTTCTCTGCAGAGTTCCTACGATGTAAGCTGTATGCCAAGTCATTGCAAACTGCTGGTTGTGATATTACTGGCACAAAGAAATGCCTGGTTTGCACAGAAACAACTTATGGTTCTCAGCACCAACATCAGGTCAGACACTTAACAGAGATGAAGAGCAGTCTCTTCCGTAAGCATCTCCAGCCACTTGTTGAGGACTGTCACAATTAGGTACAACTTAAAGTAACTGTAAAGATTGTCTAATCTACAGGGCATCTTATTTGTCAGGTACTAGGACTGTAGATATGAAGGAAGATGATACAAGCTGCTATTTCTTGCTCAACATTCCTGATCTTGAAATTGGGCTGTGCACATATAAAGTGGTATCTTGACCTTGGTACAGAGCTGGGTATTAAATGGTATTGCTCATTTTGTCAAATGAAAAAGCTCACCTTGTATATTCAGAACAAAACAAGTTTTCAGCTCAAAACTTTAATAAAAATTATTTTACATCTGGGCAGCTTAAGCACTATCTCATCTCACCCCCCCCATGTAAAATTATTCTAGTCTTTCCTTAATCTTCACTTTAATTACTGGAGAAGGTAGGTTAATTATATTAGCAGAAACAAGCAGATTTACACTGTGACAAGCTAGTCACATAAGTAGGAACTATTCACGCATCTAAAATTTTGCTGGAAAAAGGCGTTGTTTACATCACTACTACGTTCTGAAATCCTTTTAAAGTGGTTTCACTACAGAATAACCAATAGATTTTAATTCTCTTTCTTAAAAGACAATACCACCAGTTGACTAAAGGACAGGCTTCTGGCTCTGCACGCAATAAACTTATTCTTGTTGTTTGATGAAATGCTATCAAACATGAAACCACGACTCTTTAATTCTTAATTTGTGTTGGATCTAATCAGAAAATAATACTTTTAAATTATAGTTTTCTGTTTACTTCTGTTGAAACTAGAGGCCTTGGGGCATTTTCACCTATGAATTAACAATACTATTTTACTGTTACTGAAAAGTTTCTAGTGCTACCTTTTAAAACTGTATTTCAAGACTAAAATTACATTTTAAGTTGTCAAAATAATGTCAAAGTCACAATTTTTTTTCATTTTAGGATGAAAGCAATTCATGCTTAAGTTATAAATGAAACCAGACATGAATATTTTGATATACTGGCACAAAATGCAAGTCAGATATAACTGCTATATGTTTTCTCAGTAACTTTCACAGTTCAGTCACCCACTTTTCCCAAGTGTCATTTCACGTGCATTCATACAATGTACCACAACACAGCCCAGTCATGCAAAAGGCTATGGGTATTTCTTTAAAACACCTCCGGATCTTTTACTTATTTTGAAGGTAAAATGTAACTACTGATGAGACACAGCCCAGCATTTTTTTCTAGAAACATATATGCTGTATATTATTATGATGGTCTTTGTGTTAATGATGTGGATATGAATCTTTTCTGCTATGGCACGACTGAAAAACCCCAAGAACCCCAAGAGAGTAACATAATATTTTGATAGAGTTTCAGCACAGGAACTATTTAAGCGATGTGATTACATCTTGCTGAAAGACACACCTTTATAGGCACTATATCAGCACAAAGGAATGTATACTTTATTTATGAAGGTAGGGTTGCAGATTTTGTGACTCATACCTCTCCTTATCATTACCGGTATTACAAGTCAAAAAAGAAAAAAGAGAAGAGAAGAGAAGAGAAGAGAAGAGAAGAGAAGAGAAGAGAAGAGAAGAGAAGAGAAGAGAAGAGAAGAGAAGAGAAGAGAAGAGTCAAGTCCTGGGTACTTTAAAAAAATAAAGTTCTTTTTCGTCATCTCTGTGGCTGGAAGTTATTCCAGCCTGAGATCAGGAAGCCAGATGCTTTAGCCGTGCTACAGATGAGCTGTGGAAAGACTCCCACTGTACTCACTCAGATATTAAAAGTTAAAGTCATCTGAATAATGGGGCTTAAGATCATAAATCAAGGGGTTAAACATTCTGATTTAAAGGTTACACACAATTATACAGAGAGCTCAGAAGCTGAAGAGCCGGGGAGCTCAAGGCAGAAGGAGACACTCACTATGGAATAACAAAGCTACCGTATCCCTCTATTATCCAAACATTTAAGGGTTCAGGCGTTTAAACCTTTAAACAGATGGGATATAATCCATATGTGTGACCACATCTGAGGGAGGATATGTGCCAAAACGGGATGGAGTTAAGAATGGCAGAACTCCTTCAGCTGGAGGAAAAATGAGTTTCCCTTCCCAAGGAGAGGACTGAGAGCGTTCTGCACCCAGGGGAGCTGGGGGGTCACACCCAGAGGCCAGAAACCCCAGATTTTGGGTGAAGTGCTTCCCCCTCACCTGCAGAGCTCTGAGAGAGCAGCTGGGGTGGGCTCTGCTCTCCCAGAACCCATCAGGGAGCAGACCCCCATGGCGTGCGGAGGGATGGGACCTCGGTGGGGGCACCCCCTGGTCCCACCTCCACGTGCTCAGTGGGGAGTCCTGTCTGCACACTCAAGTGGGACATTGCTGGGGTGGGAGAGGAGAGGGAGAGGGAGGAGAGAGGAGAGGGATGAGGAGAGGAGGAGAAAAGGGAGAAGGAAGAAGGGGGAGAAGGAGCAAAGGGAGAGGGAGAAGGGAGGAGAAGGAGGAGGAGGAGGAGGAGAAGGAGAAGGAGAAGGAGAAGGAGAAGGAGAAGGAGAAGGAGAAGGAGAAGGAGAAGGAGAAGGGAGAGGGAAAATGGAGAGAGGAAAGGGAGAGGGCAAAGGGAGAAGGAAGGAAAGGGAGAGAGGGAAGGGAAGGGAAAGGAATAAAGGAGAGAGCATTGGGGTGGGCTTCAGGAGGGTCTGTGCTGCTCACAAAGGGTGCAGGACACCACTCCAATTAAAGGAGGTGATTTTAGAGAGTCACTGCTTGTTTGCATCACAATAAATTAGCAGAGAACAGCCAGGCAGGCTCCACAGAGCCAAACTGAGCCCCCAGGATCCCCTGGGTCACCTGCCTCTCATTTCCAAAGGAGAGCTTTTGTCTTAAGATCTTATTTTGTTTGGAAAGAGGGTGGGGAAGGGGGTTAAGGATCTTTCAGCACAGAGAGCTGTGGCCGAGCCTCACAGGAACATTTTCCTCCAACGAGGAATCAGTCTTGTCTTTTCCCAGTTTTTTTTTGGCAGAAGGTGGAGACTGGAGCCATCAGGTCCAGTTTGCCAGGGAGGGTTTGTAGGCGGTGAATAATCAACCCCCTTGGCACAGAGGTACAGGGGAAGGAATAAAAGGCTCAGGAGGACACAAGGACGCTGACAGATCCCCATCCTGGTCGGATAGAAGGGCTGGATGTTGGATGATCTGATCCCATCTCATCCATCTCCTTTTCCTTCAGC
>BJBW01012697.1:449-41524 GCA_004320125.1 Scolopax mira | reverse complement strand
AATAGTGCCTTCATGAAGCCAACCAGTTTTAAGGCTCAGTTTATTAAATGGGAAATAAGAGATGATTGCCTGTGATAGCAGGGGATGAATTTGATATTCATCAGAGACCTGGGAAATCCCTTCCATTTTGTGCTCCTCTGTCTCTATGTGATATCTAGTCACTGATTTGACTGAGCAAGGCAAATTTCATTTTAGAGTAGTGATTCATATAGAAACTCTATGTATATTGCCATTTCCAGTTGTGGGATGATCATCCTGCACAAGGATGTGAATAAAGTAGGGATTCAATCATTTTTTGGATTTGGTTTTTGGGTTTTTTTGGTTTTGTTTAAGTGGATGATGATTTTATGTAAGGTTTCTTTCTCTCCTCTCTTGCTCCCTTGATTATGGATAATAGCAGTGCACCTAGTATAGGTCTGATGTGGATTACACAAAGCTCTTACCTAATTATTTGTGCATATATATGCATGTGTTCAAGACAGAGAAACCCCATTTTTTTTTATTCAATAACTTCTGTTTTTCCCCATGTGCAGTTTTTCTAACTGCTCTTCAGTTTTGATTGAAAATTGCCATTCTCTGGAGATTTGGCCAGTTAATCAAGAAGTGAGAACATTAGCACAAAAGCCTGATGCTGGTATATTTGTGCTAGTTAAGACACAGGAAATAGGTCCCTTAGGAGCAGTTTCCTATCAAGTCTGATCGTACAGAGAGAGAACCTACTTTATGTTGCAAGGACCAAACAAACATTTATAAAACACGTCTGCCAGGAGACTAATAGCAAATAAAGTCTCTTCTTCCATAATCATTACAAAGAAGTGCAAGGCAATAAATGGGGAAAGATTAAGGGAAGGGCATATTTTAATAACATAAGCGTTATTTTTGCTGTGTTCCAGTTGGGGGAAAAAATACTGGTGTGCAGTCCTACAGGAGTGTTTCTTTATTTATAATGTGTCTTTCTCTACATTAAAATCCCAAGTGCCTGTTAGAAGTTATATACTGTTCCTTTCTCTTTGGTACTTATAGTATTTTCACTCACTACACTAATGTTTTAAAAATTAAGTACTAAAAACCAAACAAGTATGAATTCTTCAAAAACACAGAGGCTGTTTATTGAGAGGCTTTTATTTGCAAAGGAGTGTGTGTCTGATGCTGCTCACGCTGGTAGCTGTGCCCCTTTTCCATGATGGTTGCAATGTTTGCCATTTCAAGACCCTGCCTTTCTGTTGGTAATGCTAGTAAAAATGCTAGAAGTGCTGTATAATGAGAACATCCACCCTGTGCAGAAATACTTAGCTGCAGTTATTCTGCAGACTAGTAAAAATACAAAAAAAAAAGATTTAATTTCATTTTAAAAGATGGTTCCTTTGTGTAGCTCTTGTGTGGCTGTGTGAGCCCGTCTTTCTCTTGAGGCTGGATCTCTTGTTCAGTTAACAACTTCACAAGTCAGAAAAAGAATTTATTTGTGTACAATGAGAACAGATTTACTACAGTTTACAGCTAAATTTCCCAGACTTTCTCTTTTCACTGAATACATTAAAACTCGGCGTGGTTGAGCGTGGTTTCCCAGGGAAGGGCACCGTGGTGGGGCTGAGCCGGCAGCGATGATGGGGTGGGCATGGATACTGAGCACCTGGCTGTCCTGGCTTTCCATAATCCCCATCTTGGCACACAAATTAAGCTCTAAATTGCAAGGACCAGCAAAGTCAGGGCAGGAAGATGCAGGTTTGGAAGAAGGAGCCTGTACTTTGTGTTGAAGATGCAGGTAGAAAAACAAGAGGAACGGATGTATCACTGTGGGTTGCAAAAGTGAACGAGGAGGTTGGTGATGAATTCTTAGCACAGCTCCTTCCACATGTGTATTGTGATAATCTTTATTTGCATCTTCCCTTTCTTTCATGTTAATTTGGATTTACTCTGTACACAGGGTACTTAATGCTTACCCAAGTGACTGGGCAGTTTTTCTCTGGTTGGTCAGTGCTGCTGACCTTGCTGTGGGATGCTCAAGTCAATTGAAAGCAGAGTTTCTCTCACACACCATACAACCATTATCACTAAAATACCCAATCACTTTCTGGACAATAATTAAATAGTTTTTATATCCCTCTGAACTGAAAAGACCCCTAAACCAAAACTAAACAGCATTACTCCTGGTTTTTTCAGTTATTGGTAGAATGGAGATGGTGCTTTAGAATTTGAGAGATGGGATTAAGTGTTCAGAGAAGACAGATTTGCACAGAACTCCTCTGTGCCTCTAGAGCCCATTTCCCATTGTGTCAGCCTGAAGTAGATCGTAATCAGCACTTACTTGGGCCAGGCACCTAGAAATGAAGACTGCACAAATTAAATGTGTAGGAATTTAAGTGACTACACTAACTTTATTCAGACTCCCTGGCTGCTATTGAGTTTTCTGCAGGTAATCATCTAAAGAAGATGAGGGAATGTGAAGAAGTTCTGCTTACATTTTGGGGGAGTTCATTACAAGTGTATCGAACAGCAAAGATGAGCAGGAAAGTGCTTCTTTGAAGATGAAGTAATGGCTGGTAGTAGTTGTGGATTTATCAGAGGCAAGAGCTGATATTTTGGTAATGACAGATAAAATGTCCAGTAGGATAGGGAAGACATGGTGGCTTTTGAGCTTTGGAAATAAAACAAGGCAGTCTTCAGTCAGAAATAATTTTAGAAAATGTAATTAAAGGGTCTGTTTGGGTTCATATATATTGAATAAGGTTCTGTTGGCAAGCATAATGCTAACATTTCTTAATTCTGAGGATTTTGTAATCCTAAGAGCTAATAAGGAAATTTTCTTCAAAAATGTATAACAAACTGGCAACTTTTTCCTATGTGTTTCATTAATGCTGTGCAGGTGAACTGTGAAATGTACCTTTCTGTATGCAGAACTCCTAGTATTAATAGCCTACTTTAATCAGTTAAGAGTTTTTAAATCATTAATTTTATTACTGAACTTTGGACCAATAATGAAAAGAATTTTCGGGGTTTTTTTGTGTTTATTTTATTTAGAATAATGGCTTGATTTGATTTGGCGCCTTTTTTTAGTAATATTTGGAAGAATCTGCTATTGTGTGCACAAACTTGTCTCGTACAAGACACAGGAATATTGTACAGATCCATTTAGAAGTGAAAATAACTCTTCAAAATTCCTAATTCTCTTAAACTAAAGTAAGTTTTAAGAATGTTGCTTTCTTTTTGGTGCAGTTGTATTTTTTGATCTCCGTAGAAGTAGCCTAAATACATGAGAGGTGACATCTGCGCTTTATGGACAGTGACATCCATGTCTGGTGGCCGAGCAAGGCTCGAGTGAGATGCCCTGTCTGAGCCATCTCAGCAAAAGGGGACTGGGGGCATTGGACACTGAATGCATTAGGGCACGTGGAATTACACTGGAAGAGGTGCTTGAAATTTTCCTCCGTGCTGTAAAAACGAAACGATCTTTTGATGACTTAATTTTGATTTTGGAAAAAAAAAAATCATTCTGTTCTGTAGCGGCTGTACATTAAAAGGTGTATCTTTCAATACAGCAGGAATCGGTGTTTATTTATAGAGAGAAAAGAAGCCTTGCAAGTTTGGGAGTTGGCTCAAATTAGTTATTTCTGAGAAATGTCTGCAATAATATCCATCTGGCTTCTCAGAAACTTTCGTGGTCTTCTAAATGTCCTTTTCCTTGGTTTATCTCATGATAGCACATCCAGGTGGAATTTGCCTTTCAGTAGAAAAGTACTTTCCAAATAAAGAAATAATTGCTCAATGCAGAGATTTTCACAGCTAGTTACTTTTCTTAGTAAATCAGAATTTTAAGTCAAATCCCTCTGCAGGTGTCCAATTTTTCTCTCCGTTCACTTCAATGTAAATCAAAATCTGTGTTATTTTGAGAAGAAAAGAGAGCCTGATTACTGTAATATTAAAGATTTTTAAAAGGGTACATCATGCATCTGTTGATTATGGCAGTAGTGCTTTCGTTAAGGTTGTGATTCCTCCTCTGAGCACCTATTTACAGGCACATGCATGTTTTTGATACAGATCTGTCTGGCCGGGAAAAGCCAGACAGAGGCGTGTGGGAGCTGCTGTTTCTTAATTGCTTGGATAACTGACAGTGAGCCTGGTTCCAAAACTCACTGTGTTTATAATTCCTGATACAAAAGGCACGAAAAGTAGATGTGATGGTGCCAGATAGCATCTGTTTCACAGAGCTTTCCGTTTGCAGTTTCTCATGTGTTATATGCTGATATTAAAAGGTATGGTATAGGCAGGAGGCAGGTAGGTTGGCTGTTGCTTTCCTCCTGGTTGTGCCTGGGGTCAGGCAGGGGATGCTCCTTCCCTTGGCAGAATAAACCTCTGGACCACCGGGTGGGACAGAAGGAAAGAAAATGAGATGTTCATCAAGAGGAGAGGCTTAAGTGTTGGCTGACATTAGGGGGCTCTGTGAATGACAGCAAAGATTCTATCAGGGCTGAGAAGTGGTGGAAAGAAGGGTTTCCACAGGGGTTTAGCTTGAGTCTTGCATAGTGGGCTGTATCTCAGGAGGGCACTGGAAGTAGGGGGAGCAAGAGCAAGACCAAAGGACTGTTGCAAAGGCTGAGTGGAAGTTTTGTTTACAGACTTAGTTTTAGATTAGTCAAGGATAAAACCCGTGGGGCTGGAAGGTGGTAAAGTGTAGGACCCAAGTGGTACTAGATAAATGATGCTTACGTTGTGCACACGTAAATGTCTGCTAAAATGACACAGCATAAAGCCAGACAGTTTAGTAAGGGCATATCTACTAATAAGTAGGATGGTATTTGAGTCTCTTATACATGTATATGTACTTACTGGATGTTTGCTTGAAAAGACCACACATGGAAAATTGCCAAAAACATTGTATTAACAAAATCACATTAATTTGTGATGGCCTTTTATCATAGCTGAGATTCAAAATTGTGTTTCATCATTAACGTTGATTTTAGACTTGCAGATAGTAGCTTCAGTGAAATATAAATATGTAGTTTTCCGCGATCGCTAGTCCCCCTTACTTCAAAATAAGAAACCCATAACAACAGTGATCTGCAAGATGCTGTATGAAACAAGGTGGAGTGCTTCTTTTTCATATGAAAAACCTCCAAATTTTCCTATATATATACCTGTTTGCATGTAACTTTAGAATTGTCATGGAGATTTGAATATTTATTTATCTATAAACCTTATGCAGTGGTACCTATAGAACTTCATCTGAAATCAGTAATACAGAAATGTGAACACTAGCTTATGTCATATTTATGGATTATCAGTTATATTGGGTTTATAAGGAAATTTTACTGTATGGAAAATACTTTTTTGAGTTCTTGTTTACATTCATAATGCAGTTCAATGCAGGTTCAAGATGCTGGTTAACCTTTCAAATATATTACTTGCCTAGTGCTTAACAGAGAGAGATGAGGAAGAAGTGCATATTAAAGCCTCTCCAAACACAGAATCATCAATCTTCAAGTAGCCTGGCTTCACACAGTGTGCTGCTTTCCACCATGCACAAGGCATATCTACAGCCCGTGGAAGCCTGATGCATCCAGCCTCCTGCTTTTGCAGATTCTCATTGGAAATGTCAATTGGACATTACCAACTACCTCCACCTGCCTTTAATCTCTCTTCAGTAATTTAATATATTGTCTGACTCTGTGTGCTGAACTAATGACCTATCAATTCTTATTTTACTGACTTGATGAGTCTGACTCTAGAATCAAAGTCGTTGTTGGAAACCTACTGTTCACACTTTATAGTGTTTTCTGTTTGGTCACACGGGTAACTGAAAGTATAGAATTCTAATAAGTAACATAGATTTAAGAATGGTTTTAGATCTTCTTGCTGGTAGTCCTTGAATTACCTTGATTTAAATTTGAAAGTACAGCATTCGCAACTTTGACAGTAAAGTTATATATTCAGTGAATAATGTATGTACTTTTTGGAAAGTCAAATTAAAAATAAAATCAATTGGTGAGCATTAGAGCCTCACGTAACTCTTTGATGTCAGCCTTTTCTGGCAAGCTATTAGTAAAGACCTGTGATAAAATGTTTAAAGAGGTCTTGCTACTTTATAGAATTATACAACCTGCATTTTCTTATATCTTTTTAACTCTTTGCAAATGAGTCTGAGTGAGCTGCCTTATGTATTCAATCAAGTCCTCGGTGACCTGCCCAGAGAGAACTTGGGAGGAGTTTGCCCAAACACTGCTGTTAGCTCATTTTGTGCTTTTATTTGGGTACCTTTAAAAAAAAAAAGCTGGCTGTGATAGCTTCTGTGACATTACTTTTACAAGTTACTTAATGTTACTTAATTTTACTGCAGTAAAATTAAGTTATAAAACTGACTGAACTACAAATATCATTACAAGAATGTATAAAGTGACAAAAAACAATTAGCATTTTCAGACAGCAACAGAAAAGATTATTGTAGTTATGGAAGCACATGTTTCCACTGCACTTGTGGTAATCTCAGTAATCCAAAAATGGTAAAATGGCATTATTAAAATGAATTAACCTATTAAACTTAGGTTTAAATGATTTTTTTTTTTTTAATATCTAGGATGAAGATCGAACAGAGGAGGAAAAGGGCAGAGTTGAGCCTGTTGGACATGCAGACACTGGTTTGGAGAATGCTACCAATTTTTCCCTGGAGTAAGTTACTGGCAGACATGTTGTTTTAATGATGAGTCTTGAGTCTGAACACAAAACAGCAAAAAAAATAAGAATAATTTGAGTGATACTGCTCTTAGGAAAGTGGGGCAGTCTGTTTTAGGTCATGCGTCATTTAGGTTTTAAACAATTTGCTTCGTGGATCTTTTTAAAGCAGACTTTGAACAGTTTTAAAAGCCTGTGTTAAAGATGAGCATGGGAAACTTGACATTTATAAGTGCTGATGCTACGATAGATTTTCTGCATAAAAGAAGATGCTTATTTGATGGAACTCTGAAAACTTGACAGAAGGAGTAGGGTCAGTGGTAGCACAAATAAATCAATAAGCAAGAATTTAAAAAGGGAAAATTTTAATTCCTGTCACCAGTTCACAGTCTACTGGGAAGATGTGTGTATAGGGGGGTGGTCACATAAGCTGCATGGTCAGAAACCTCATACCATGACAACTGATGTTGTTTAGGACTGGGAAGCTCCTCCTAATTTTAAAAAGATAAGTAAAGTATATTCTATTTTATCACAAGATACAGCAAGCTTGATCTTTTGGATTTCATTGCAAAAAATGAATCCATATCTCACAAAATATCCATTCTACTCTTAAATTAAACCTTTTAAAGTTATTATACCTAAGTTTTAAATAAAAACAACTGTTCCCATTATTTCTGAATTAAAGTGTGTTAGGTGCAGAGGGTCTAAATGTTAAAGATCATGGTGACATCTGTTAGGCATTACATTCCGAGATTTACTCCGTTCCATTTACAAAGTCTGTTACATTGCAAATTCCAAATGCTGTTTGCTAAATAGAGTTTGCAGTACTTCTGTCAAATTTAATGCGTCTTGGTGTTGCTTTTAAGTAACTTTTTGACTTTTCATCATATGCTACTACATTCTTTTCTGTTTTGATATCATACTTTTTAAATGCTTGTTTGAAGTAGTTGGCCCGGACTTCTGAAAAATCAGGAAGCAAAATTGAAACAGCCTCTCTGAAGAAGGGATCATTTTCCGTTACAGAGTGTAACAGTTGAATTTGGGATTAATTTTTTTTTTTTTTTAAAGTATAAAAAAAATGGGTGCCTAGAGCTTACGAGTGCATTTTGGAAAAAATGAAGGTCACTGGCTCAAGCAGTAGAAAAAGTTAAACAGTGTAGGCTGGATATGAAAACTGACTTTAAAAATAAAAACAAACCTATTGAAGCTGTATTTCCAGTTATGACAGTTCCTAGTTAATCTCATTGATTTTTACCTGCATTCTTTCTCAGCCTCAGTTTTCTTTTAAGCTAATAGGAAATTCAGAAAAAAAGATGTTCATAGGGGGCAATAGGGTTTTCAATAGCAAAAGATGTCTTTTAGTGGACCTTTTGGATGTGAAAGAATTTGCTTGATTCCCTTGAACTTCTTTGCACAAGAGTTAATGAAAACTTAGCCTTAATATACAGTGGGAATGAAGTGAAGTTAGCCTATGCAGGAACTGAAACAGGGAACATTATCAAATGCTGTCAGCCTCAAAATGTTTGTCCAAGTCTGAAGAATAATATGTTTTTGGCTCATATCTCTCAGTGGCAACAGGGACAGAGACCTTCCATTTGTTGTGTTTAAGAAACGAGTTAAAAAAAAATCAGACACGAATTGAGGCATATGGCAAATGTAAAGGCTACCTTAAAAATATATTTTAAAAAATTAATATGGAAGAAATATGAAACCAAAATGTAATGCAGGATTTTTGTTGACTTCCTAAAGATATGTGGTCTGGTTATTTTCAGACTCCAGATTAAGAGCTGCAAGCTTTTATGATGGGCCACCATATGATCAAGAGCTTATTGAAGGAAGTAGAAAATATTTTACTGCTATCATAGGGCATTGGTCTTGCTCTTAGCTCAATTTCTAGATTAAATTTGATTTGTGCACTTATGAGAAACAAGCTTCTCAAAGACCTGTGTGTATATATATATATGAAGGGCCAGAAAATATGGAAAAAACTATGTAATACTAGAGAGATGCATAAGCCACAAATTTAGATTGTGGCTTTCATTCAGATCTGTCACTTCCAGATTTACTGAGAGGTTTGGCCTTAATGTATTATTTTCTTATTTGAGTATTTATAACACTTTATGGTCTATGCTCTATACTCCACCTTTCCGGATGTGGGCATGTTTCAAATGCATTAGTAGGTTTGGTCCAAATCTAGTTCTGGAATTTTTGCATGTCTCTGAACGTCTGCTTTCCTCTCTCACGTTTTTTTTCTCTGCAGCAAAAAGTTTAATTGAAAACTAAATGCATAGTTGCTTCAGGAGGGTGTCTTGTTGGTTTTGAGTGTTATAGTTAAGTCTTACTTTGGAAACTGTGCCTTGTAAGGAGACACAGATACTGCAAGCTTCCAGTAAAAGAAACAGATCTACAATAGAACAGTGTGTTTTAAAACTAGAAGATGTTAGTCAACTAAAAATTTAATAATTCTCATTTGATTAAGGAATAGTTATGGAAAAACTAATGCTAAGGGTTAGAGTGGGCTCTTCCTAAGATAAAAACATAAAGCATGCTAGTGCTATGATCAGCATTTAGGCTTCTGAGGAAAAAACGTATGTGGTATTTAAGGTATTTCTGCTCAGTGGTCCAAACCTTTAACTTGAAATATAAATTTAGAATAATGAAGAAATGAAATAATGTGCATGCAATGAGGATACCTATTTTTATGTAGCAAACTAAGCTTACTAAAAAATTCTTTGATTTTTATTTGTTTTATTAATTGAACTATTTTTGATGATTGATCTCCTTTCATGCCATCAGATTCATCTTCAGGTACGTAATGTTCAACAGTGCTTTCATCACCATGACCCTTCCAACCACTAAGACTGTGACTTGATTTCTGGAATGATTTTGTTTTTCTGTGTATGCTTGTGTGGGGTTTTTTGGTTCCTTCACAGTTCATGTTCATATTCCCTCATTCGTCATTGTCTCACAGTGATATGGTAAAGCTCGTAGAAGTCTCCAACGACGGTGGGCCTTTGGGAATCCATGTAGTGCCTTTCAGTGCCCGAGGCGGAAGGTAACGTATCGTGTAGGATTTTAATCGATTCGTTACTTGCTGTGTTTTATGTAGTTGTGTTAATTTTTGTATTGTGTGCCTTTGCCTTCTGTAGAATGTTGTATGTTTATCAAAAGGCAGTCTCACTGGTTAAGAAATGATGAAATGCACGCTTACTGACTCTATACTTCAAATGGATTCTATAGTGGGAAAAACTCTGCTTAAAAGGAGTTTTAAGCAGATTGTGGGGTTGTAATAAAGGTTCTGTTGTGATCTCACAAAAAATTGAATTATGAAGATGTTTTCTTTTGGATTCTTAAAATTATAATCTAATACTTTAATTCACAGCATTTCAAACACAGTATAAGAGTTTTATTTGCAGTGGCTACTTTAAACCCAATGCTTTCAGAGCCACACTGATGTGTATTATGAGAAAACGTAATTTTTCTTCGTTTAAGGCTACTTTTTCTGAGGACTATAAGTATTAAGAACCAACTTCTGTAAAGTAGTAAATACTTCTCTTCATATTCTGAAATGTAGTAAATTCAGTGTGGGGATGGAAAGGGCATTTGCGAATGATACTTCAAACATAAGCTCAGAAGTAAATCCCATGAAGTTGCAAATGGTTGAAATGTTCACACAGTTATCTGGGATTTAGACAGCATGAAGGCCAAGAAAAAGACTGGTTTAAGGATGTTGGCTGCCTGCTAAGTACTTGTTTAATAAAATTGATGTTAGAAATGTAGATTTTGACGTTTTGAATAAGAATTTTAGCTCAAGTAAAATTCACGTCCAGGATGTTAATGTGGTGGCAAAGTCTGAGGTGAAGCTTAAACTGTTTATACATAATGAGAGCATGTAAAATGCAAAAGCTGTAAACACAGAAATAAATTATCTCACTTTTTTTAAAGGATGCTAGGGATGTCAAGAGCTGCAAAGGTCTTTTAACTCCTTTTTTTTTTGGTCCTGAGTTTGGGATTATATGATAAAGTTTTGTTACAGGAAAGCCAATCTTAAATGTAGAAGTTCAGAATTGGGACATACTTCAAAATCAAATTCTGTTACAAGGGAAATAATTTGTATATTAAAATATGTCCACTTTTTCTTCATAATACTAGAACTCCCCCATTGAAAAATGGGTGGTAACCTCATGGGGGGTTAATGTCTTGAAAGTGTGGAGGAGCAGTCAGGATTGGAGAGGACCTCAGATATTTCCATAACATTTCTATAACTTGTCTCCTATGCTCTCTGCATTGTAGTGGAAGAAATAGAGTTCATGGCTCAGCGTGGATGATAAGTGCACTTGTGTTGTGCTGCTGCTTTACTGTCAGCTCTGCCACATCTCTACATGCTCTCAGTAAGAACAAATATATTTTCTCCAGCCCCTGCAGTGTGGGCAGGGAAAGGAATACACCCATCCTCAGTTTTGGTGCACTTGTTGGCAGTTTTTAGTTCCTTTATGATATATTTTTTTGTGCTGTTACTGCTTACTCCCCCAGCTCTTTTAAGCAGATAAGAGACACTTGGTGCTACTTTTGCTAGATTCAGGGGGAGAGCAGATGCTTGTCAGGGATCCTCCTCTGCTTCCTCTATCCAGCCACATACTAGCCACTCTAGTATGTGGCTGCTCTTTGTTCCTCCTCTGGCTGCAAAGGGCTCTGCTCTGTGCTGTGAACTAACTTGATCTGCTCCGTAGAAACCTAAATACACCTAAAAACCAGGCACAGGACTCGGTAAAGACTGAAGAATATCCAAAAAGAAAAGATACGCGTATCACGTAGCTTAGTCCATTGGGCCAGTGTTGGTTTATAATTGTTTGGTATTTGATTGCAGTTATGCTTTGTTTTAAATTATTTTTCTTCCAGTTCCTTGCTTTTGCTTTTGAAAATGTTACTTAATAGACAATGGTTATTAAACCGGTAATATTAAAAAGTGAAATACTAAAGGGGCCTTCTCCCTCCAGAGAATGCCCCCTCTCCTAAAGCAAACACCCCAAACCTCTAAAAATTATATGCTATAAATAAGTTCCATAGTGATGTTGAGGAAATATTTTACTTTTTTGTGGTCTTTTGACGGTTTATGTTTAGGGTAAGAATCTATCTTCAATATTGGCATTTGATCTTGAGCAAAATCTATGAAGATCTCTGCCTCGTCTATATAGATGCTACTAATTAGTTCTGCTCCTAGTAAAACTGAGGTAGTATTTAAATGAAAAAAAAAATCTCCATAATTCTCTGGGAAAAGTCCTATTGATTTGTACAAACAGGGTCAAACGTTCTTCTGTGTGTATGTTTCCTTATTACCCTTCTGTTTTTACCCCTAGAAGTTCACCAGTCCTTTATTGGCCTTTTTGATCATATGCTTTGGATATCAGAGTTTGTTCACCTTATCAAAAGGGAGGAGGGGTATACATATTCATCACCTTATGGTTGTGAAGTTTTTCAAGGTAAAAGTTTTTGTTTGCAAAACCTGCTTGCACATTTTTGCGATGGCATAGATGCTGTGCTAAGCAGAATAGGAGGCATGAAAATGAAAGCAGAAAGGACAGACTAAAAAGCGAACAGGAAAGTCTTTAGATAAAGAATCGAGCAAAGAGGAAACCGATGAAAGCATAAAAGGAAAGAAAATTCTAGATCTGTGCAAAGTTGAGCAGCAATCCTTCCTTCCTTCTTGGTACAGAAGAACATAGGTGCTCAGAGCGGAGAGAAAGTGTCCGGTCCCTTGAGAACAGCATTTGAGTAGTCCTGGCTGATGGAAGGCGTTATGTTGTTGCATAAATGCGGTTGCATCAAGTTCTCCTCTGCAAGCTTATGTGGCCTTTTCTGCTTTTAAGAGTCTTCGAAATCCTCTCAAGCTCTTCTGAAATCCTACCATGTCTCTCTGTGGAAGGAGGTTCAACTGACACATGAGATAACATCAGAAATCTCTCTGAATAATGATATGGAAGTTTTAGTCCCATGGTCCCAAGACTACTTTGAAGTATACTTAGTAAAACAGAACAGAAAAGGACTTGGCTATTCATCTGAAAACCCCATAAAGAACATCCATTATTAAGAATCAGATACTTTGATGCAGAACAGTGAGCCTGTAGGGTTTTGCCAGCTGGTCTTCCCATCGAAGCAGGCCACAAACTCCATGATAAACCATACATCTAAAACCTGGCAGATAAAAATATTTAATCTTTGTTTTTATGTTATATATCCTAAATGTCTTAAAAATATTAAGTGGGTCTCAGAAGAATGGGAAAAATAAGAGACTGAATTTTGTTGCTTTTAGTCACTTTCAATGACAAATTTAACAGATTTAATTAATAAAAAAGAAAAACCTCAAATGATGGCATACACAATCTCTGCACTAGAACATTATACGTTTTTCTTTTCTATAGTTCCCTTTTTTCTTTTTTATTTCAGTGGAAGAGCCCTTAATTTTCTATTTTATGAATCACTTCATATTTCACTGTAAAAGTTGTGGTCTTTTTCTCAAAATACAAAGTAAACTAAAGTAATATCTAATGGCTATTGTCTATACTGAGAGTCCTTAATACTGCCTTCAAGGTGCCTCTGTAATGATCATATTCTGTTTGATCATCTAGGAGGTATGTGTTATCTGCATCTTCAATTATTCCTCTCACGTATTTCCAACCTTTTAAGTCTCAAAGGTAGCTGTGGTTTTCAAAAACATGCATTGGGAAAAGATCCCCTGTGGTGTGAATGTACCATTGTCTCACCCTTTTAGCTGAATTCAAGGCTTTCTTTGCCTGATCTCATTCTTTTAAAAGTTATATAAACTTAATTTGAAGTATTATTCAAGCTAAAAAGCTGAGGAGTAGTTAGTGAAGGTTGGAAATTGGTTCTGAACTTCAGGTGTGTGAAAGCTGATAGTTATTTTTATGCCTCTGCAGAATGCCGTGACGTCAATGTTGTGCAGAGGAGTTTATCTCCAATTTAGCATTGATCAGCCACAATAATTTAACTTGAACAAACAAGCTGATTTGCTTGCTCTGACCTTTGAATCTCAGGAAGTTTATACCGTGTTTATGTTCCCGTAGAACTTCTCAGAGATCTTTCGTTGTGTGAAACCACTACGCATCGGCTTTTCAATCAGTCCTTATTTTTGCCCCCTAATCTAGAGTTTTTTTGCCTTTTCATGTTAGTGACTTTACATAAACATCTAAATTGGTTATTTTCTGTTCTGTCTGATTTGATTATATTACAGTTAGCTTGCAGGTAATAGGTAAATAACTTCAGTGTGTATGTACAATGGGCGGTGATGGCCAAATCATATTCTAGATGTTGAATGTAATATTTTTATTACTCTCAGAGTATTTACACTGTCAGTTTTTATTAAGATAAATTATCATCATTTCCATACAGCTGGATGGCATGTGGGGAGTTCACAATTTCAAAGAACTACCCGGACTAACTCAGGCAATTTAGACGTCAATAAAACATTCACTGCTTGTTTCTAGTTTTATCATTGGTTGTAATTTATACTGAGAACTGAAATGTTAACATATGTAGCTGAGTTTATTTTAATTGTATAATTAGAATAATGAACCTTGTGGAAATACAGTGGTGCAAATGGTAATATAATCTAAGCTGTTTACATTCCCAATTAGGTATTTCAAACAAATACAGCAATTGAGCTCTGTGCTTTGATACTCTTTCCCTTCTGTCCCCATGTCAGCTAATGTTAGCCTAAAACAGCACAGGTAGCAAATTTCCACTTATAATTGTTGTTTCTAGAGGGTTACAAACTTTCACAGTGTTTTGCAGAGGTTCACAGAATATTTAATCCCATTCTTGAGGAAGTTATAGTTTAAAATGTCTATAATGGAAGAATTTATGTTAAAAACAGATTGACTTACCTTAACTGGGCAAGATTAAGCAAATTCGAATGCACCCGTGTATTTGTATGCTACATGGTTCTGTTTAAGCAAATATATATATACTGACTTCTGTATTTTATACTAGAATAGTTTACAGGCTTTCAAAATCTATATGTTTTCTTAATGTAAGAAACGTAATATTGAAACTGTACTACAGCTACATCCCCACTTATCAGGATTAATGGTGGAGGCATACACCAGGGAAGAAAAAAATCCAATTAGTTTTTAGGTTATTGCATATTTGCAATATCAGGTCTACTCTGTTTATCTCCAGTTATTGCAACAACAAACATGAGTTCCCATAATGCCTTTTTTTAGAGTAATATTCTTACATCTAACCATAATATGCTGAAGAAACACTGTGGGAAATTGATAAGCTTTTGTTACTAAAACTTTCAGGAACATACATTTTCTGCAAGTTGTAGGAGAGTTTACTCTGCTATGCAGAATCGCATTCAGGAAAGTGTCTCTGGAACTGTCTAAAGAGTTCTATGTCCCATGTATTTATATAAAAAAATACATTTTTTTGAAAAGGCACTGTGAGGATCTTGGTTTCAAATTTGACTCTGGCTGTTCATCCAGCCTTGAATCTGTTCTCGGTGACTTTAGCTTTATGTGCCTTGGTTAACCTAAGTCTAACATTTGCTGAAAAGCAAAATCCTCATGAGCACCATATGTTGTGCATGAGATGAGCAATCTTGCATTAGTAGAACTTGTAGCCTTTGTTTAATGAGATTATTTGTATTTCTGATTGGTAGTTGATTTGCGTGCTATGTTATTTTACCGTTGGTTAGGATTAGTAATAATTTGACTAGATTTCAGAGCTTAGGTGAAGTAAATTTGAGAAATGAAAAGGTATACCTAATGATGCATCTTGATTTAATAATCTAACATAACTTCAGATTGTGAAGCAGTAAAAAGCAGTTTTTCAAGAAAAATGCAAAAAGCATTGATAGACAAATTACTTTATAATCATAAGTACATGGAGACATTAGGGTGAAAGAATTTTTTTTTTTGCAGTGTATTATCACAATATTAACTTGGAATGTTTAGGTTTTGTAGACTGTGTTTTGATACTAGTTATTAGATATTTTGATAAGTTTTTTTAAATGTTTAACCATATGCACAAAACACCTGTTGGAGTTATTGTGTATGCTCTCACGCGAGCATTGCCCACACATCCAAATTCTGAATTGTCTTTGGGCATTACAGAGGAGCCCACCTGCATCAAAGTGCTCTTGAGCACAAAGTGGAAGAAAAGGAAAAGTAGACATAATTCTTTCCCCTCCCCCTCAAATATTTTGGTGTTTTTCTCTTAAGTGTAGCATTTTTGTATTTGATTCTTTGTCTCTTCCCCATTTAGAGGTACCTTCTTTAGTAACTTGACTTTGGGGCTCAAATACATTATCTCCCCAGAGAAATTTAACAGTTGAAAAAGTTATCAGCTTGTTTTCTAACCTTCAGTTTCATTTGTATCAAACTATAATTCTGAGAAAAATATTGCACCGAAGGCATACAAGTCTTTTTCTTAGAGAAATGCAATTTATTTTATCATTAACATTCATAAATTTTATTTTAGGCTTTTTGCAACTAACAACATAATCTATAAAAAATATTTTTATAATTATTTATGATGTTTCAAAAACCTAAGACTCTGTTCAAGGCTTGTTTTGGTGAACAGAAGGAAAAAGGGATTGAAAGAATATATTTTAAATTTGTTTTATTTCCTGTGACAAATACCTTCATAATTACTAGCAAATTTTGGTACAATATATGCAGCACAGTGTGCTCATTAAGGTAGTGTTTGGGTGTTGTGGACTTCAGAATTTTTTATCGTTCAGTCTATTAGAGGATTATGGGAAAGGAAAATGTAAACCACCTAGAATATGTAGATAATGGTTCCCAGATCATATACCAGAAAGCTTTCCATTAGATCATTGATCAGAAGAAAAACAGGAAAGCATTGTTTTTGCTTTGAGGAAAAAAGCAAAAACTTTTTTTTTTCCTTTTTATAGGGAGATGCTGGGTTGTTTGAAGCAATCTACAAAAGGTGGAACTTTCCAAACCCAAAGACTATTGAATGGGAGGGATAGGACTAAGTACTCTCTAGTATTAATTTTGGTTTTGAAGGTGGTGGTTTTTTTCTGAAATGCACGTATTCTAGAGAAATAGCTTTATAGGATCTTTCCAGTCCTTGTGCTCACTAGTGTTATTGAGAAGAGACAGATTGCTAATTGCAGCAGCTGAGCTAAAGTCAAGCCCAATCATATCAGTCACTGCATCCAAGTGGTCCATCAGGAACCAAATGAGGGTGGAGAAGGTTTGTTTCTGATGGGGACCCCCCCACACAAATCAAAGGTGCAGTATGTTAGGTGTTTGCAAAATATTCCATATCAGTTGAAAACAGAATAGTGTCACTTAAATGTTAATGTCTGACTCAAACTTCATGTTTGTGTTGTCAAAATGCTTTATGTTGTTTTTCTCCTCACAGTCTGTTTATGTGTATAGATCCTTTCAGCATCATATCCTAATGTCTCTAGGTGGTTCCGAAATGGAAATGCTACTAGGATTGTTTCTCTTACTCCATCCTCTGCCTTGTAGGAGAAAATGTATGACTGCAATATAAATAAATGTCTTATTTGCATATGTTGATCGTTGGTAAATGAAGAATTTAAAGTGGAAGAAATAAATTAAAGTAAATTTTGTTTTTCTGACCCATTTGATGAAGTGCTCAAGTGCATATAAAACTTATGAGTGTATGAGGAGTCCTTTTAAGCATCATTGACTGCTCTTTTACTTCGAGGTATGTGTGAACTAAAGTGCTATGATCACTGAAAGTTTTGTGCTAAAAGACATATGTGGTCTTGCAATTTCTGCCATGCAACCAAGTATTTTTCACGCCATGCCTTGAAATGGCTTCTGAAAAAGTAATGCTGTTGACTTGGATGATGCGAATTTGACCCACTGATAGGTCCTGTGGGATTTCAGTGCAAAGCTCATCTGCTTTAAAAAAATCAAATGCAGTGTCGATGCAAGAATATTGAAGATTGAACTCCTTCAAACCTAGAGTTCAGGTATAGAAACCTCATTGACTTTTCACACTATCCTACCAGAATCCCAGAAATCCACTCTTCAGGATCCATTCCATAATTTCAGGTTGAATATTTGATTATCTTTTCTCTTGAAGAATATCTTTAGGATGAGCACTAGACAGAGGTGACCAACTCATTGCACAAAGGCTATAAAATGGTAACTGACCAGTCATTCATGATCCAATTAATTTAAGATAATATGCAGAATTTTACATGTTGTTTAAGTTTCTAATCTCCCCTTTGCTGTTTAGTAAAAAAAAGTTAAGGCTTAAAAATAAAAGCATTTGTTTCACATTAAGTTTCTGAATTGTCTATCCTCTATCCATCCCTTCGTTATAGGCTTATAGCTTGAGATGACCCCACATATCACTTGTACAGAAGCAGTAGTGATAGCTGTGGTGTTTTCTGGAATTCACTAATTCGGGAATTCAAATTTTAAGTTGAACCTTTTCAGCTTCAGTTAACTAGCACAGAAGATGCTGGCTGTCAGATGTACAGTGTCTCTTGGAGCTTTTACTGCTCAGAAATCTAGGCCTTTTGCAAGAATTGATGTGCTATCATTATACTGCCTGTTTGTTCTTACTTTTAAATGACATGCTTGATTTGCCTAGGGTCTTTATTTCACAGATGAGGGATAATAATTCAGGTAATGCTTATACATTATTTGAAACTATGAGATCTTACTTCAAGGTAAAGATGGTTTAAAATTTATTTTCTGTAGTGATTGTGATAAAATATTAAATTAGTAGGGTTTTCTATGCTGCAAATGGTTAGAACAGTAATCATTTGTAATCTTAATGTTCCAGAACCCTGGGGCTGCTGGTAAAGCGATTGGAGAAAGGTGGAAAAGCTGAACAAGAAAACCTTTTTCGTGAGAATGATTGTATTGTCAGGATTAACGATGGAGACCTTCGGAATAGGAGATTTGAACAGTAAGTATACTTGCCACACATTGCATTGCATTATTTAATCTTTAACACTGCACCTTGCAGTGATTTCAGGAAACAAAGTATTTAAGAAAAAAATGTCTAAGCTTGCCTTTTCAATAAAGAATAGATACACCAAGGGATGTTAATGTTTTTTAATTGGCCAGAGTACAAAAAAAATCAGGATAATTATTGTCATTAGAGTATATGCACTTCTCATTTGATTGGTTTTGCACACTATAGATTTTTTCTTTTTGAAGTGGCAAACTGTTTATCATGAAATTCCCATGTGATTTTTGCTCTTATACTTGCAATCCATCATGTTCAATATATGTGGATAGCACAGAGACTTTATTTTTAACATTTAAAAAATATTTGTGGTTTTTTATGTGTGAGAACTAATGGTATCCTGTATGCAGAAACTTCCTGGAAAAGTTTGAGAGATCGTAAATACTTGCTCAGTGGAAGCCTGGCCTTGGGTAGAATCCTGAAATGGTGAATCAGAAAGACTATTTTTAAAGAGAAAAGAGAAAGGTTGTAGTAGAGAATTGAAAGAGAAAGCAGAAAACGAGTGATTTCAAAGATGATGCTATTATTCTGAAAACTCTTAACACATTTGTGGGCCGAAGGGATGTCGTTTATTCTGATCATCCTGTACTTAATATACATTTGAAATGTGTTTTTTATTTCTTTGACTCTAATCTGGGTTGGAACACGACCCTGTACCATATGGTGGAAAGCAGCTTGTCTCTGCATGTTCTAAGGTTCTGAATCACAATTTGTTAAGTCTGCGAAGAGACTTGTTGACTTTGTGTACTTCGCATCATGACCCAATGTCTGCCTGTGCAGGATTAAGCATTTCTTTACTATTTTTTAATGTTGTGTCCTGAAAGATTACTAACTTACAAAAAGAAAAGTGTAAACTAGACCTTTTGCAAGGCTGCATATACTCTTGGAAATATATAGTCTTTGTATAAAGTGTATTTTTCATTCTAATAATCGCGTTGTCACTGTGATTACTGTATCTGAAGAAACAATTATCAAGGTTCAAAACAAAAGGACACTGCAGTTGTGCTGTAGAACTGTCTGCGTTTCAAGACCGTGGTTAAGACTTTTGCTTTTCTGAGTCCATTATTTGGTACATT
This sequence comes from Scolopax mira, assembly GCA_004320125.1. Classification (NCBI taxonomy): domain Eukaryota; kingdom Metazoa; phylum Chordata; class Aves; order Charadriiformes; family Scolopacidae; genus Scolopax; species Scolopax mira. The sequence goes on along the minus strand of BJBW01012697.1, from coordinate 21,776 downwards.
AGTTGTTAAGCATATTTAACCATTGTGTTACCCTAAGGCAATAAACCCTAGCACAAAGAAGACCAAGTAGACTAGTGAACAGATTCAAGTTTTATGGTTTATGCTTCAGTGCAATGTGTCTGTCAGCTCGTGTTGCTTAATTAACATCAGTAATTATGCTTATTATGTCTTATAGTCTGCCAGTCCTAATTTGCTAATTTTCTGTTCATTTTGAAACCTAGAGCACAGCATATGTTTCGCCAAGCCATGCGTACGCCGTTCATTTGGTTCCATGTGGTCCCTGCGGCAAATAAAGAGCAGTATGAACAGTTGTCCCAAAGTGAGAAGAACACATACTACTCCAGCCGGTTCAGCCCCGATTCCCAGTATGCTGACGGCAAAAGTATTAACCATTCTGGACTTCACACGTTACAAAGAATGTCTCGAGCGGGTAACCAGTCCGATCAGACAGACTCCTACTCGCAGCTACCTCATAGTGTGAATTCATCAGGGAAACCACCCTCGGGCCTGGTGCCATCACCTCAGAAAGTTCTCACCTCCACTGCAAACAGTGGGTATAACACCAAAAAGATAGGGAAGAGGCTCAGTATACAGCTGAGAAAAGGTAAGGCAGCAGTGTGCTCCTCATACAGCGTGAGGTGTGTGTGCACAGTGTATGGACGTGTGTCCAATGCCATCGTGCTGGGCAGGACAGCTGGCACTAACATGGTGGGGTGTGATGGGTTGATTTCTGAAGCCACGTTGTCCCCAACAGCACACCTAGGGTCCAGCCATGCGTTTGCGTTGTGCAGCAAAAGGCTGTATCAAAGAGCTAACTTTTGTTGTTCTTTTGTTTGCCTTAATGTTGTTTTCTGTCTCTCAACTAATAAAAAGAAATGCAGTAAGTGCTACAAATTCTGTTGGCCAAAACCTAGGGAGTGGTGAACTATTTAATAAGTAAATAAGCTAAAACGGCCCATATTCTGTACTTTACAGGTACTGTGGCTTTTCAAGTTGAATGGAAGTGAATTGGCACTAAATTTTAAGAATGTGTTGGATCCAGTTGGTAAATTGGACTTTCACATTTCCAGCTAAAGCTTTTCTTTATTCCACTGTGATGTGAAAGCCTTTGTTTAAACGGCTGAAATGCAATGTGATATTTCCTATCTTGGGCCTTATGCTAAGGTAATTTGAAGGGAGGTGAGAGACTATTTAAGGGCAGAGGAGAAAGCAGTGCATGCTTATCTCAACATCTGTGTTATATGTGCACTTGTAGATGCCTTCATACATCCGTAGAGTTTTTATGATATTTAAATGTCATGAACGAGAAAACTTGTTATTTTTATGTAGTTACCATCTAGATGCTTTTAAGATAGTTTGAAGTATAATAAAATGACATTTAGATGCAAGTATTTCTTAGCTCTCGGGAAATGATTTTTTAAAGGATTAGACATGCTGTAAACTTCATGGTATTAAAATGAGCAGGTTTAAGGTTAGATATAATTTGATCTGTACAAGCAAGAATAGGGTTTATATTACACAGCAAAAAGTTTACCCATGTGACAGTATTCTCCATGAACTCAAAGTATGTTCCACTTAGGATATTGTATGTGCTTAATCTTAATTAATCTTTTTATAGAAAGGTACCAAAGAACAGTCCATTGAATGGTAGGGATTTTACAGTTTCACAGGTACCAGGCTACTTGTCAGTTTATCATTATTCTTTCCTTTCTATGAACTTCACATGAACCAGATTGCTTCTTTCTGGTTGCTGAATTTTAAGCTCTACAAACTTGGATGACATAAGGTTGAGTTGACAGTTTGCTTCTGTTGTTGATGCTCCTTCAAGAAATTCTTTAGGCCATCAGCTCAGATCAGCCTGCTTGGAAAAACTTATTGTTATTGGCTAAGTAAGGAATCACTGTGCTTACAAATACGCTCTCTGACATTACAGTGATTTTTACTTGTTATTTTTTGTCTGTGGAAGCCTGTAGAACCATCACTCGGACATTACATAAAAGAGTTTTTAGCCGGGTGCGGAAATACGCATTTCATATAATTTAAAAGCACCAATAAATGAATATAGAATATAGGAACACTATACTTTTGCATGAAACAAACATGACATTGTAGTTGTTCCTAAGATAGGAGAATATAATTTTGTTGTGTTATGGATTCTTTGACTGGGATGTGAGGTTACATTTTGGTCATCTTGCTCTGGATACTGTTTCAAAAATACTCTCTCCACTTCAAGAATGGCACCAATATATTAGATGGTTTTGGAGTGAAGGAGACGTGTGCTACCTGTTGGTGTAAACATCTAGTTCACACCAGAGAAGTTTGAAACTCTTACACTAGTAAAAGCTTTGAAATTTGTACCTAGAATATTTTTCAGAAGTTTATAGGGGATATTTGTTCCTAACAGTTTGCTTATATGAGACTAGTACTTAGGAAGGAATGGCGCCTGGCTCAGATTATAGACAGACAGACAGAAACTTTTCAGTGTACTGCATTTTATGTGTGGTGATATTTGGAAAAAAAAAAAGTGCATAAATAAGGATAATTTTTTATTGTTACTGTCTTTCATTTGTTAATATCCACTGTAGAAAGAGGCATGTCCTCCCATTTTGGCTTCATTTGATCACTCTGAGAACATACATGTGTGGGAACAAATGGAGCAAAAGCCTGATGTATGCCCCCAAGTAATTTGTTATAAGTACAATAGGGATTGTCTTTGATTATTTTTTTATAATAATATGGGCTTTATAGATATTTAACAAATGTGCTTTCTTTGTAGATTACAAGCAGCAGTTATTTCACCAATTACCATCATTAGATTAAAAGCTCATTTTGGGGTGTGTTAAGGCATACAAGCATGTAATGCTTCATCTGAAATTCACTTTCAATTTAACCTGTGCATTCTGGTTAATGATGTAGTGTATGAGAATTGACTCCTTTTCAATATGGACAGACCTTCTTTATTACAACTGTGTTTCTATATATTGCATGAGCTTTATTATATAAAAAGACACGGTGAGATAGCCCTAGAGTGCATGCTTCTATAATTATGATTTCTTAATATTTATTGCTGTTTTGGCATTTTAAAATAACCTGAACTTTCATAGGATTTAGCTGTTTAATAAAGTCAGAAGAGAAGGTCAGTCATATGTTTCAGTCAATGCAGAATGTTTGTTGGCTTTTCTAAATGAAAATGGATATCTGTTTATCTTTCCTTAAAGGTCAGGGCCTGAACTTTAAGCATATAGATGTAGGGGTTATTGCTGATATTCTAATGCCATTAAGGCTGTATAATAGTCTAGCTTAATAGCTCACACAAATTAAGATAGTACAAGACATGACAGAGAGCCTATGTTTATATATATTTTGGTGTAAGCTGATGCACAGTAAGTATAAATAAATAAAAGTAGTTTTTTACAGCTACCATATAGAGAAAATAAAACCACTGATGTAACACCCAGAATGTTAGGACAAATTTTGACCTCATACATACACCAGGACAATTCCAGAATTTTTTCTAACTTTGCAATTGAGAGCAATTTAGTTCAACACTTCTAAATAATAAATGATCAATTTACAAGAAATGATTCTAAGGCTTAGTCTTTGTGCACCGAGTAACTTGCAGCATTTAGCCTGATACTCGCTAAAGCAGTCCAAAGACGGCTTTTCAGTTGGCCATTGTTTTCCTCACATTTATATATACACGTTTTGACTGTACAAAGACAAGTCTGCAGTGCTTAGTCTTGAAATTGCTTTGTTTTATTTGATTGCCCTTCAGTATAATACTCATTGCATTGGATCATTTCTATCTATAAGTACATATTTGTCTAGCTAAATTAAATGTATAATTCTTTAGGTAAAATGTCAACACTGAGCTCTTGTTTTCTAAGTTGGTCCTAGTTTCCCCAAATATTTTGCTATTTTTTTGGGTGTGTAGTATACAGTGAATCAGGACTTCAGTCCACATCTCCCCATTTCTGGAGAGCAGACTGTCAGCTGGCCATGGGAGTTACGATCATCTCTTCCTTTTTGGTTGAAAGATAATTTCTTTCTTGCAAAATGGTATAGTTTCACAAGAAAGAAATGAGTGATGAGTCCTGCAACCGTACAGCAGGAAAGCTGTAGGAATCATCAACTCCATTACAGAAAGGGTGTAGCAGTTGTGTCCTAGGAGAGGAGTCCTGAGAGGAAGGAGACATCTCTGTGCACTGCAACAGAGAAAAATGATTAAATTGTAGATGTGAGGAGGATTATGGGACTCATTGCTCTTCAGAGTTCCTTGTTGGATTCCTTTTGGGCTTGCTAGCCATTCTTTGGTTATTAATGCACCATCTTCCATAAGAAGCTGAGCTTAAACACTGCAAGCCCCAACAGGTGACTGGACAGTCAGTGTCATGATGTGGTGACATTCAGCTCTGCTGCACCCAAGTTCCTTTCTGCAAGAAGTCATTAGAGACACAAATAAGATGCCATGGGTGGTTTGGGAGTATGCTAATTTAAAATGTGATGATATTTGCTATGGAGTAAAGCATATATATGGATGATTTCTTGGTTTACTTGGGTTTATATAATAGAGTGTACAAGACAGGACCCTGCACTTGTCTGTAGGATATCCTGCATGATTTCTCTGAAGTGTACAGATTTACATGCATTTTTCATTATATTCTCCTGTTTTTCCCACACAGTTTCTCTAGCCAGAATTTGTAATGACATTTTAAATTTTTATTTAAAATTTCTTTTGAAGTAGTATGTTCTCAGACTGATTTTAGAATTGGTGTTCATATGCAGTAGGGGTGTTTGGCACTTCTGAAATGAAGCCTGTAGATTCCTAAATTGCTTAAGCAACGTTGAGAAATGAGATTCGAAAGAGCAGCAAATAATTTTGGACATTATTAGCCACTGAAGGAAACATGAACTGCATCAAGTTTCATCTTTCTATTTTTTAAAAACACTTCTGATTACTATTTGTTAGCAGGCTGTAGCAGAAAGAGAAGAATGTTTCTATTAGGTTGATCTTCTTGAGACGTCTGAGCTTTGCTTGGAGAAATAAAAGTTGTTCCAAATCACTCAACTACATAAAAAGGTGCATGCAATTAATTCGTCTTGATTGTGTATGTGGCTGCAGAAATTTTATAGACAGCTGAGTCATCAGCTTTCTCAGCAGTAATTTGCAGGTACAGTTACCCTGACTACACATACACAAATTCTGAAAATACAGGGCTTAAACTAGGAGCAGTAGAATAACTTTTCAGGAAGTATCTAAAATTGCCTTGGTTAGTTTATGAAGCCCCTGACAATAAGGAGAATGTATTTGCTGTTCAGCTCTTACATGAGGTCCAGTCCTTAGTAAAAACTGATTTCTAGCATAGAACAGTAGGATAATTATTTCAGCAATCACATGGGTTTCAAGAAAGAGCCTTCTGTGAAAAAGCAGGAATTTGAAATGCTTGGAAGGAGAGTATGTACTATGATTATTTTCAGAGACCATTTGGCCCTTCTGCTTACTTTTATTGCAACGTTGCCTCCTTATTCTGGATCATTTTACAATCTAATACTTTCATTAAGCGGGGATGATTATTTTGTAATTTTTGTGACTGTGTCACAAACTGTTTCTACGTATAACCAACCTCCCTTGCAGTTTTAGGAAAGGGGGAGTGTTCTTTGTCTTTCATGAAGAACCTGCACTTTTCCTTCACAATCCTTTATTTCATCTGAGGGCTTTCACCCACATGGATTTCCCGTGTACATTTGGTTCTGAAATGTTCCCTGCTTCTCTTGCGTAACTACTAACAAATGTGGTGCCCAATTGTCTGATTATCAAACATTTTCTATTGATTAGAAGAGAATTTATTTTTTTTTTTTACAGTTAGAGAGATCTGTACTGAAGTATGTGAGAACTCATCTACATTTTCTTAAATTAGAAGAGAAAGAAGAGCATGATTTACTTCTACCTCTGCTTGTAGTTGGGAAAGGGAAAATAATTATAATAGAAGTATCATAAGAAGTTGACGGTGTAGGTCCTTCAGATTGGTTCTCTGAACTCATGTTCTTCTGAGAGTGAGGTGAAAGTACTGGAAGCAGTGCTGAGGTGATGCTTGTTTTTTATCTGCTCCTACCCAGCAGCAGATTTTGCTGTTGAGAATTTAGAGCTGCAGTTGGTGCTGGATGAGGAGCACACAGTTGTTCATGCACAAGAGCTGTAGAAAGACAGAAGCATTATGCCAGACACACTCTTTCCACGATCAAGAAGATAATCCTAGAATTGAAGAGATATGAAACGCTTCTTTGGTGGCAGATAGCAGAAAATCTAGTCACCTCTAGTAAGATTTAATAATTTTTTTAGCATCCTGTCAGTTTATGATCAGGCTGATTCCAAATACAATTATCACGTTAATTTTGAATATTTAATTAACTTGGATGAAAGTTTTTTGCCTCCCTGTCTTAATGCTACTAGAACCAATTTCCTCCAAAGCAGCAAATGTAGCCTCACATCTGCCTCTTTTCTGTTTGTACAACATAGTTCCTTTACTTTTGTAACTGCCCTTTTTAGTCACCTAAGACTCCTTAGTCTTCAGCTCGGAGCTGGCTGGGCTCTCGAGGGTGATGCGACCTTAGAAGTCGTGTTCAGCATCACATTCAAGAGAAAAGGGGAGCTCTGACTTGTGGAGAGAGCTGCTGATTTATCAAAGAAGCCTAGGAATTTGAATTACACAAATTAGTGAGTAATTTTTAAATGTTATTATCACTTAGTGTAATTTGATTGTTGTCAGAGATGACAGCTATAGAGGGAGGAAGATGTTTTCTGCCCTCTTTCTTCTTTAAGATCTACAAGAGATTAAGTTGAACATAGCTCAAATAATCTAGACCTTGCAAAGTGAAGCCCCTAGCTTTGAGTAGGATGACTCCTGTATTTTCAAAAAGATGGAAATTCCTTCTGTTTTCTACTGTTGTTCTAGTTCTGCCTCTGTGTGTCCAGTCTGTCCCATATTATTAGTATAAATCGGAGATATCAGATACATACAGTACATCAGATATCAGAGCATACAGTATATTTGCACAGTTCTCTCATTATTGTAATGCAGTTTTATACCCTGAGAACTGGAAACATTTTAGCAGCAGGAAGATATTAAGATTTTATACGCATTTCTATCAACAGGACAACTGAAATGCATTGAGTAGAGATAGTTAAATCAGTTATGTGTATAAAAAGAAAAAAAAATCAATGCAGTCACAGAAATCATATCTATTTTTGGCCTTGGTCAAATGTATCCAATTATTTCACAATCTTGTGAACTTCTAATTTATATACAATAAGCACAGGAGTTTATGAAGCTGTGTTATATGGCTAAGGGCAGCTCTAGTGCATGAATAGTAAAATGAAGCAGTGAAAAAGTAAGAGGAAAATGACACCCAAAAGCTGCCTTATGCAAAGTGTAGCCCAGTTGAGGCCCTTCTTTCCACAGAAACAAGTAATTAGAATTTTCTTCTGCTGATATCTGGGCTCCATGTGGATTTGTGGCATTCTGCCAGATTTGGTAAAGGCTTTCTGGAGATTTGACAGCAGAAAATGCCACAGTCCAAATTTATATCCTGTGTGCATTTGTAATGTGAACATTTCAACTTCTGTTTTTTCTGCAGGGGCTTAAAGTGGAGCGTGTGAACCAGACATCTGTAATGATGCTGTAATCAGGCTATGGGGATTAAACTTATTAATAATGAAGTACTGTCCTGGGCAGGCAGTCATGTTCTCATAGCACTTACAAATTTTAGCAGACAAAACCAGTACTCAAAGAGCAGTATTAACGCATATTCTTAAAATAAGTAAATGATAAATTCCATAAAAAGCTGAGATGTGCTTTAAAAAAACACTAGATCTCTACAGATCATCTTCACATGTTGCAAGGAGTTAAAGAGCTGTGTGGACGGTTGAAGCATCATTAAAATTGTGAGGTCTCCAAAGTAAAATATGGATGTTATAAGATCTAATACTTTTTTCATCTCTGTGTAATAGCAATGATAAATTTTATAGCAGCCTGAAAGAGGTTGAAGAATTTCAAATTCAAATATCACTTTTTCAGCTATCTTGAATGGGGCAGACATAAGTAAGGAGGTTGTCTCACAGTAGTTAGCCTAGAGGAATTGATCCAAATTTGATCAATATGAGCTGCATGCACTTGCTGAGGATGCAGGAGGACTTAGATACCTTCAGGATTAAGACTTTAAAAGGTTATATGCTTCCCAGCCCTGTTAACTGTGTCAGATTACTTCTTAGCATGGTTACTAAGTTGGTAGTAAAATACATTCTACTGAATTTTAATCAGATGTAATTATGCAGATTTCAGAAATCTGCATGTAGGCTAATGTTAACTATCTTAGACTCCTGCTTCCTTTTCACATGTGTGAATATTAACCTGCTGAGTTAAAAAGCATGTTTACCAAGGGAACATGAGGAATAGTAAGACAGAAAATTAATTTATGCTTAAACCTCAGATGGTTATATAGGTGTGTGTCTTTCACACAGGATGTGTTCAGCATCCCAGGGCTCAGAGCTGAGGACTGTTACATAAAGGTTTGGCTTTTTTCTCTCCTGGTGATTTTGTGCCAAGGAGTGTGTTGTGCAGCTTTTAGGGACCACACCTGCTATTGCCAAGTCCAACAACTGCAGGTTGCCTTAGTGGGTCAGATTAAATGTAGGCCAGTGTATGTCCAGCCAGAGCACTTGCATTGTAGACGTATCTTGACAACCTCTGAGATGTTTCAAAGGGTGGTTGTAGATGCTGATGCTCTGTCAGGGATGCTCTCTGCTGAAGGGCTGTTTGCATTCCCGGCTAGATTAAGTGTCTGGAATAGAGTTGGTGCTCAGTGTTGGGTGGGGGATGTATGTTTCAATGTAGAGTTTTAAAGGTTGATAATACTGGATGGATTGAATCAAAGAGAGGACCACAGGTGAGCTTTCTGCATAGTAGGAAGGGCTTCTGTTTGTCCTCTCAGCTTGTGAGTCCCAGAGCTGGTGGGGTCCTAAGGTACACTTCAGTTACCGACTGTGGGCATAATTTCTCTGAAATACAAGTAAGCCTCATTTGTCATATTGACTGGACACCCCCCCCCTCTGGATTTCTCTAGATCATCTCAAACATCTCTTTTTCACTTCAATCAATCTTAGCCACGTGTAGTCAGTCCCCTGGCTGCGCAGTGGGGCCTCAGAGGCAGCCGCTTGGCTCTGCTCCCTGCCTGCGCGGCTGAGGCTGGGCTGGGACCCGGCCAGAGCTGGGGTGAAGCCCTGGGGTGGAGGAGCTGTTGACAGAAAACAGCCGGAGGTCCCTCAGAGCAGAAGAAACAAGACCACTGAGCTCTGGTTCTGTCTGTCACCCACCGGTGTCCATACGTGAGCTGACAAAGCCCCGTGGCCAGCAGTGTCGGCTGACCGGCATTGCTGAAAGAGTCCTAAAAGAAAAAGACAGGATCATTGATGAGATCCAGATTGACAAGGGGGAAGGCGGTGGTAGGATATCAGCTATGCTTTGTTCTGAGTCCTTGTCACTCAGCTCATCTGAAATAGAAACTTGGAAATATGGCAATGACTTGGAAATCATCAGAACAGCAAGTCTCAAGGAGGGCCTGCGGAGCCACCCGTGCCAAGACTCAGTGCTTCAGCTAGAGCCTTCCTATATATGCCCTTTTTTTCTTTTTTTTTTTTTTTTTTTTGCCATGCAACAATTCTTACGTCTTACATACGTATTTTCATGGATTGTATCAGTGAGGTATGCATACGTTCTGCTGGCTAAAAAAAAAAAAGAATCTGTGCTTTTTAACAAGTAATACTCTACATTCCTTATGCAGGTACAGAAGGCTTGGGATTTAGCATTACTTCAAGAGATGTCCCGATTGGTGGCTCTGCTCCAATTTATGTGAAAAACATCCTTCCGAGAGGTGCAGCTATTCAAGATGGGAGACTAAAAGCTGGAGATCGATTAATTGAGGTGATGAAGTGTTACATGTTGTTTGTCTGTGTTTTGGCAGGAGCCCATGTGCTAGTTCACTTCCAAAAGCCCTTGGTAGTTTGTTCTATAGGAAAATACTTCCCTCTTTTTCTTTTTGACTTTGTTTTTTTTAGGTGACAAATCAAGGGCCATGCATTTTTCAGTACTTAACTGTTTTAAGATCTGGACCTGGGCATACTATGAAAACATGAGTTTGCATGTCCTTATGTGTATATAATGCCATCATCTTGCTTTGCTGTTTAGAAACAAGTTGAAGCAAAGTAATTGTTACCTAATAAGGGGCATGAAATCAGCCTGGGGTGACAGACCAGAAATTATTGGAGATACTGCCAAGTATGGAAGACAAAACTCTGAAAAGGTTTAGTGAATTAACTTAAAGGCACGATATAAGAGGAGGGTAGTGCTATAGAGAATCAAGGCCACTTCCTCCCTGAAGGGAGGATGTCCTCAAGGGAATTAAATTTCTCTTAGATAGGCACACAGCAGAGATTTTCCTGCAAGTCCAGCTGGAGTGATAGAAGATGTTACCACCCACAGCTCTTCATTACCATCCCTAAGCCAAAGTACAGCTGAGCCTGTAACTGCCTCTCAGTGCCCTAACTTCACTTCACTGCAAAATTGGCAAAGTCAGCTTGAATTGCTGCTGGAGGATGGCCCTCTGTAATTACTGTAATTCAAGGTAACCCAGATGACTTGGGTAGAAAGGGACCGAGAAGCCTTTAAGATGACAGTTATGGCATCTCAGCTGTGAGCTGTGACCTCTTACGAGGGAAAGGAAAAAGATGGTTTGCTGACTTCTGAGCACCACGTTCTCTTGCTTAACACCGTTACCTGATTTGTCTTTTATTTCCAAAATGTTTCTGAAGGGGCAAGCCTGGGCATAGCCTGTCTTTCTTTGGCTTCTCCCTTACTCAAGTTAGCTCACGGAGTGGGAAATTTACTGTATGTGTTCCATACCTGTTTGTACTCGTAGGTGATATGTGGAGGCCGAAGGGCTCAGCCGCTGAACAACGTCAAAATAAGGAGTAACTGCTCCCAAGTTATTTTGGGGGAAAATCCCTTTTTTTCTACTTCTCACACAATTTATGGTGAAAGGTATATTTGGAAGATAACACCAAGGCATGTAGAAACAGAACCAGTTTTGGATCACGCGTTGATTTTGCCAAATCATTTTTATGCAGAAATCCTTTATGTACCAATAAAAAATATTGGTAGATGGAATTAGTTGGCTTTAGAGTATACTGGAGTATATAGTTGCTGCTAAAGAAGAGGGAAATACTGTTTTCCTTCTTATTTGTAGTTGTATTTAAAGAATTCATATTTAATGAATGGAAACTGTACTGAGCCACTAAGCCAATTGATTCTGTGAGTTTTTTTAAATTCTGTCCCTTATGATTGACGTGACTTTTTGGTATGATTTTTCTACTGTTTTTCCTGGTTTCGAGTCTTATCAATTTCTAATATTTCCTTTGTTACAGGTAAATGGAGTTGATTTAACAGGCAAAACTCAAGAAGAAGTTGTGTCCTTGCTGCGAAGCACCAAGATGGGAGGGACCGTCGGGCTTCTGATTTTCCGACAGGAAGAAACATTCCATCCAAGGGAACTGGTGCGTAAAATAGAGAGAAGCTAAGAGATTTAGATGAGTATGAGCAAATGATTTGATTTTGTCACCTGGTAGTAAACATGCATGGCCAGCACTGAATATAGGAAAAAACCCCAAACAACCAGCTATTTTGCTTTATTTAGAATGTTTTACATGAGTGTTTTTTATTCTCTTTGAGGTCTGCTATTGGAATTAAGCATTTGTTAATAATGTATAAGTGAGAATTTTATTTTGAGTGAAAATGTGTATTAGAGAAGATGCTGTTGGATGGACTTCATTTGGATGCATGCAAACAAGTAGATTATTTCATATCTTTCATATAGACATATCTATGTTTGAAAGCCATTTGTCCCAGTAAGATATTTCAGAGCATATAATACTATGCCAAAACTGGATATGTCAATACCTTTCTATCAAAAAGTAGAATATATAAGAAATAGTAGCCTATTTTGAATATAAATGCAATCTCTGTGGAATGGAAACCCTGCAGTTATTAATTTAGCAGGGTAATTCAGAAAATGTTTCTGAGGCATTTACATGAAATGGAAATAAAATGATGTTTCATACTGTACCTGCTCCACTTGCATAGTGTATACAGATATTTCTCTGATAATTATTCAAGATAATTTCTGTTATGAAAAGGTAGACTGTGAATGTAGCAGTCTTACTTTGTTCTGTATTCAATTAAACTGCTGAAATTATTTATTATTTGTATTATGGTAGCTATATTTAGCTCTAAAAATAACTTATTTGGCTGCATTATCGTGAGAAGATATATAAAAATATAAGTGACAAATATAAGTATGATGAATTAATTGCTTAATTTTTCATTGGATTTGCGTTATTTAGAATGCAAAGAGAATTAGGTTTTGTTTGGCTGTTTTAAGACATATAATATTAGACTTCTACTTTTCAAAACTACAATTAAACAATTAAGTCAAAGTGGCAGGGAAGGTTGCAAACGAACTGCACTTTTGCCTTAATATTCTTGGAACATGACTTCAGGTACTAAAGTGAAAGTTGTCATAAAATGACGAGAAATGAACAATTTGAAATCATATTATGCCCTACGTTATTGCTGGAACTGTGAAAACAATCTGTTTATAAGTTCCTTTGATGTAATTTGCACAGTATTGCTATCTTACATAAAGGTAAATGAAAATGCTTTTTAAAACTTTTATAAATAAACTTAGAAGTAAGAAAATGTCTTAATTTTGTGTATATTATTTCTATAGTAAAATGATGAAATTAAAATGCATAATTTAGCAGGATATTTTGTTTAAATAATTTTAAATAAATATATGATGCGAGTAATGCAGAGATTTAGTAGTGTAACTTGATGAGCTTTAAAAATAACAGCAAATTAGCCTCTTTAAATGAGTCCAACCTCAGTAGCCTCCCTGCTGCTCCTGATGGGGCTCTCGACTGTTCTGGCAAACACCAGCACAGGGAAGCCCGATCTCCTGTCTCTCTTGGGTGGTAGGTGGGCTCTGCTCTTCGTAGGCAGATCAGATCTGAACTGGTGTGGGTTTGTGCAGCTCCAGTTGAACAAACGATGTTGTGAGGATCTGAGAGTACGTGCGTGTGATGATCCTCTGTTGCATAAGGATTTGTTTGTTTGCATTTTGCCGTGGAGAATTGTTAGGTGTGCTCTGCTGACAGCTGTCAAAAAGCAGGCGTAGAATTGCTGGGAAGGTGTTGAGCTGAAACCCATCATAAGGGCTGTTCTTTCTTCTCTGGTAAGAAATAATCCTAAAAGAATAAAAAAAAAAAAAGGTCTTTTCAGCCAGCTCCTCTCACTGACTTTTACTAGCTTATGTACAAAGAAAAAAGAAAATAATGAAGGAGGGAGGGGAATGATTTGAAATCATACCAGTACATCTCTTCACATGCAAACCTTCTCTGACCATTTAGAAACAATTTGTCTTCGCATCTTTCCCCTATTTCTATCGTGCTTTCTATGTTTGTATGCTTTAAATATTAACAGAATGAGATGTGTCTCAGAAACCATATGCAAAAAATCATGTTATTTCATATTATCCTTCTCATAAAGGGCAGGACTTGCTGTTGCTTGCTGAGGAGCACTCAGTATTAAAACCATTTTATATTTGCCATCATTTGTACAGATAGTAATCCCAATAAAAGAGTTGCTTAGATTTTATATTTTGGGTTATGGCTTGTTGAATGGCCTTCGAAAAGTTACCTATCCTTGGATTTCTTTATAAGTAAAATGAAGATAATAAACTTTCAGGAGAGTTGTGGAGTTTAATGTCTGTATATGTTGTTCTTATTGTCTCAAAGGAACCTATGAAAATGTGTAGTTGTATCTAAAACTTCCAGGAATGTTAAGCTGAGCCCATTTAGGTTAGTATGGGGTCTTTGTAGCTTGTGTGGTCAGGTTGGGGGTGTGTGTGTGATTCAGTGCAGCAGATCGTGGTAAAAGTGAGTAAAATGTGTAAGCAGGGAATGAAATCAGATTGGCAGGAGTTAACTTTTCTAACCAGTGAAATCAGGAAGAACTGTTATGCTTCTCCACCATACCAGGCATTGTATTGCTTCCAGGGTTACCTAATGCCAGCTGGGTAATCAGCATCAGTGTGAGAGGGGGACTGTCTCTTAAAAAATCTTCCCTCCCTGTCCCCTCCATTTATGCAAGGGATGAGGATTGCTCTGGTTAAGTAGAGCTCCTGTAACACCATGGTTACCTCACATAACTGAACATAACTTGCAGTGAAGGATTTTCTAAGAGCCTGTTACTGACTGTGTGAATCCACTGAAAGATTGACTTGGGTTATTTAGCTTTTCAGCTATATTCTCAGTATCAGCAGAGACTGGCTGGCAGGTTTAGTCTCCAGTACCCTAGAAGTTAAGATGCCCATCAGTACATGTAAATCCTTTACATGTTCCTGGTAGTTGCCTCCTTCATTGTTTTTTTTTCTTATTGGTTGTTGGCTGCAGGTTAAAGCTAACGTTAGCTTTGTGTTACTACTTTGCCACTATGTTTTTGTGCATAATCATTTGAATCTCCTGCAAAACAGCCCAAGCAAAAAAGTCCAGTAAACCTTGGCATTTCATTTGGCCCAGCTGAATGGGAAGAAATAGCTGGTTAGCCCAAAAGATCATCCAGCCAGCAGCAAGGGGGTTCCTGGGTGCTCAGAGGGGTTTTAATATGGATTCACATGGGCTCAGAAGAGTAATAGGTCCTTATATGTGTTTCCAGAATTGGTTGAGGGACACAGAAAAGTTGTCCAATGGTGTATGTTTGCCTTACGTGCCCTGAGACAGAAGTGAGGAATGCAAGGTACAGGAGGGTCCCATCTGTGGTGGACCGAAAGCACCTTCCTGTCCTGGGATATCCAGTGCTGTAGTTATGGTTCATCCAAACACACTCAAAAGGAGAGTCCCTTGTTAAAATGAGAATGGATGTTTTAAAAAAAATAGGAACTTCTTTAAAATATTTGGAAGGGTTCATCTGGACTGTTAAGGTTGTTCTTTGAAAACTTCAAAGTAGAAGGGAAAGGCCAGGGGAAAACATCACTGAACAAGAATGTTCCATCAGCCAGAAAATGGTGTGAGCAGCTGTGATCCTTCCTTGGCCAAATAGCCACCTCTCTTACAACCACATACAGTCAGGTCCACTGGCCCAAGATCATTGGAGGTTATTTTTGTTCACCTCTCATTTAGTGCTTGTTTAGAAAAAATTGAATTGGGGAGTGTGATGAACACCCTTAATTTTTCCATTATCACTTCACGTCAGAATTAGAGCTCTTTGTTTATCCCTCTACTGATAGATAGTATATGTCGTATGTAGTCGTGTTCTTATTTATTTTTTTTACTTCCTTTAGAATGCAGAGCAAAGCCAGTCACAAATTCCAAAGGAAACGGTAAGAGCTTTGTCTTTTCCATACTGGAAGACTCCCAAATGTTTTTAAATTGATATGGCACTTCTCCATCAAAGTTTCACACATCCTCCTTTCACCTTATATACTGTAGATGGCTCTCTCTAGCTTTACATTTTAAATGCGTTTTTAATGTAATTTCAAATACTGTTTGAATATTAGATGCAATTCAGTTTTTATGTATATTCAAGTGCTATTTGAAATTACACCTTTTATACACAGTCAAAGGCCTAAAGTTGGAAAGATAAGAGCAGACTGTTAGTTTGGGTAACTTATTGAAACTAATTGTTTAAGTCATGATTATGTGACGGAAACCTGAGATACAAACACAGTTTGGTTTTAAGTCTTACTTATATCCTCGTAGCAAACCACTGTTTGTTAGTTATTTTTAAGAAACTGTAAGGAAGTAGTATCCAGTTTAACACTTTGAAGGCTGTTACAGGTTTGCATGTGATGTATCAGTGAGGCTATATATTGAGGTTGTACACTGTTTATATATTTTAGTCAGTGGAGCAGGATCAGTCTTAATACACATGATATGGTAATTTTTTTCTAAAATAAAACATTTATTTTATGAAATATTAGTAGGGGATATAACAATAATATATTGCCTTAAAGGTATACTGTATCTTAGTTAAAAGTGTGCTTCAAGAAGCTCCGTTCAATTAGGTACTAATTTTAAAATTAAATAATAAATTAGATTATGGAGAAATTAAGAGGATTCCTGCTGGGATTTGAAATTTGTTAGGCTGGTGAAAAAATGAAAAAGCTTGTCTGGATTTTTCAGAATGTCTTACCAGCAAATGGGAGATGGTATATTGGATAAAAAGAAAGGGAAGACGTGTAAGAGCCATCTCAGTGAGACAGTCAAGAGTACATTGGTTGATACTACTAATGTTCATGCCAATGAAATGTAACTACTAAAACAGGTGTTTGGGTTGAATGTAGCGATATTCACTTTTTTTGCTCTATCTTTTGATGTCCTTGTCTGAAAGTCATCTGCATTAAGGGCTCTGCCAAATCATGGGTGTATCATTGTTTCAGGCATGCCTCACAGTATCTTTTTAGTACATCTTGTAAGAGAATGTATGTTTTTATCTTCATAGTTTCATACCATGTACTGCTCATACGTAAGGAGATCAAAGATCAAAGCCTAGGATAGTGTTTCTGCCTGTAATTGAATACAATTGAAAATAATTTGTGGGTGCAGCCTTCTAAAAATGTCCTGGTTTTAGGAGTTGAAATTCTGTCCCAAATTCTCATTAAGATTAGGCAGGTTGCGTATAGGGTGTTTATATAATGCAATTGCTCATCTCTTGCAAAGTTATTGTTATGTATCAAATTCTCTGGTGAAATCTTCTCTCTACAATTTTTCTGATCAGCTTCCTGGCTTAATCTAAAAAGAAAACAAGGATCTCTCATTTGTTCTCTGTAGACATGAGCTAAAAATTGCTTGCTAACCAGGAGATTATGCAAGAGGGACAGGTAGTGCGTGAGTAGTTAGGGATTTTGGAAAAACCATCCAGAAAGCCCTAACAAGCCTTAGAAATAAGGCAGTGAATTGGGAAACGTGGAGACATACTGGTTAGTGAGGGAATGAAGCTAGAAAGCTGGTCAATATGAAAATGCTTTTTACATAATGTCTTGGTTTTTTCATTCATTGTGGGGTCGCATTTTTATGTTATTTATTTGAAGGCTCAGAGCGACAGTGATCAAGATCTCTTTAAATTTGCCTTCTCCTCAGTTGGAATAAAAAATGGGCTGTGAAAGGTGTCAGTGGGGTATTTGTAATGCACAATGCTTTTGCACTTACCTCCCTTCTTCCAATCTACTTCACTTTGATTAAGTTTGTTACGCTAGTTTTACAGAACTAATTTTCCTTAGCTGCACATTAATAATACAGTCACACACGATTTTTTTAATTATTATTTTTGAAAGTAGTTTTCAGTGCTTTCCTTTATTCGCCTTGGTTCTGCCTCAATCCCTATTTATTCCTCCTCTATCTACTTTTCAGGTCTTTGAGATTTCTAATCTTGCAATTTCTATTTCTGTGCCTGCTCTGATCTTTGTGCTGTTAGTTGTGAGGTTTTAGTCTCCAAGTGTCAAGGACTTGATAGTAGAAAGCAAAGCAAAAAACAACAACAAAAAAAGGATGATGAAAGCAGTGAAGCTATAGAAATGAGAGAGATGGGAAATACAAGACTGTTTTTAATTTAAAGGGAAAATGGTTATTTTTTTTTGTTATGCCTTTGTGCAGAAAAGAAAAAAAAAATTACACCTCTGAAATGAAAAAGAAAAAAACCCTTGAAAATTAAAGCCTAAAATAAAATTTTATGTAGACCCCAAAATATAAAGTCTAATTTATCAATATACTATTAACATTCAGAGGTTATGTTTGTGTAACTGTTACTTTGAAATGGTTTGCAGTAATGTTATGACACTTGGATGCAGTAGTTAGAGTCTTCATAGATGTAACAAAAGAAAACCTTGAGAATTAGTTTTTCTTAATTTATTTGTGGCATGAAATCGTTGAGAGAGTGTTATTTCTCACTCCCCATATCGGAAAGCACATTACTTTGTATTTTACACACCATCACAGAATACAGATTCTCATGCTCTCATTCTTGAACTTCCATATGAGGAGGTTTTGTAACTTGCTGAGCTTGCAGAATTTAAGCTTTGCTCTCCAGTTATCCATAAGGAATGCAAATTGCTAATGCATCTTCAGCTCTATCCAGTAACTGTGCCCCAGTGAAAATGGTGCTGCTTGTTTTACCTTCTGTTTTGCTGACGAACGGAACAGAAGCTCCGTTTACTCCTGAAGCAAGGAAATCTCTGTATCTTGCTTGAACGATTGTTTCACCCAGCCAGGGGTTTGTGCCATTTGTGTGTAGCTGATGACAACACGGAACAGATGCACCTATTTCTAAACATGGTGATTATTTGGAATGTAGGAGATTGACCGTAATATGAAAACTAGTAATTTATCATTATTACATTTCTGTTTCTAAGCATAATTATCTTAATCTTGTTACAGAGCATTGAAATGAACTGTTAATTATGCGATGTGAAACATCTGCCAATTAATTTTTCCTCATACGCTTTGAAAGTCAGTAGTGTTTCAGTAATATTTTGCTTTACAATTGTCATTCACTGTTTGTTTTCTGAATTCAGAACCTGCAAGTTAACTTTCATGTAAGCATAATGCTAGAAAAATAATAATTATCATATATATAAGTATATTCTAGGGAGTGTTATCTATTGGTAAAAAGAGATTAAAAGTTAGATCTCAGAATTTCATGATTGTTGCACTTAGCAGCATGAGAAAGCTTCAGTCTTCTGTTCTAATTTGTTTTTCTGTCAAATTGCTGTAAGTGAGCAGAATGTTATGAATTTTAGCGAGTGTAGGATTCGTAACAGTGACATAACAAGAGCGGTTGGTGTGTTGGAACAATATATAAATGTTTAGCAGCCCTGATAGAAATTGCAAATGGGATTGCTTTTTGTTTTCTTCTGAACTTGAACATCTGATACTCCTGATACTGTCTGAATTTCTTTTTGATCACCGTGTTTTTTGAGAATCCAAGTATAATGTCATGGCTAAACCTAGCAGCATTTTTGGATTGAATTGCTGTTCTTGCCATAGACTTTTCTGTGTGATTCTGAGTAAATTAGCTAGCCACACTTCTATGCAGAGTTCATCACCTGCAGGAATGGGGGGATACCTCCATGGTCAGAGGCATTTTGTAAGAACTGCATAATTATAAGAATAACGCATAATTATTTTTGTACACTTTTTGTTTGCAACTTTTTGTGTTATGAATACGAGAGAGAAACTAGCAAATGCTTAGAAAGACATAATTTATATTGATTAATGGATGGAAAAATTCTTGGAGCTTAATCTTGGGGGAAGAAAGCACTGTCACTGTTGAGCTTTAAGACAGTGGTGGTCTGAGTACGTGCGTGCTTGTTTTTTACTTTTGGTAGAAAGCTATTTGTATTACTTCAAGATAAGTAGTTGCTTACACAGAACTTCTGCTTTTAGAGGAGCTTTGTGTCTTTCAGTTGATGCAACTCTGCCTTCACACAGAACCTTCTTTGGAGAGCAGTTTAAAGCTTCATTGATGCAATAGGAGATCTAAATGTCTAAAAGTTGACCCAAGATGATGCAATGACTCATATCATCCAACAGCAGAGCTATCATTAGATACAGAATGATTTTATCAAAAGAGGAGAGTTTTGACTGGTGGTTAAGTGGATTTTCTTATTTCTTCCATGGTGTTAATAACTGGTGCTGATTATTTTTATACCTTTTTATCTTCTAATGGTGTGAGGCACAAGGGTGATTATGTTTTAAAAGCCTTTTTTAGTGCTATTTGGAGTGGTTTCAGATTATATTCTTAATAAAGTTGTGACATAAGGAACAAATCACTGGCCACATGAAAAAGGTAGCGAATGTGTGATCTTCTGCAGGATACTGTTGTGTTTACAGTCTTTTCCCATAGGAGGTACTCTAGTACTGAATAGCATGTTCTGGGTCACTAATGAGTAGAGAATATTGAGATATGAGATTCCTAATGAATAATTACAACATTTGAGTGTGTTTATGAATGCTCTTTGAGTACTCTGAATTTCCTGGAATGATCAATGATAATCCACATAAAATTCTGTGTAACGCTGTGCTTGGGCCTGACCCTCAGGCTCATAGTTTTGACTCCATCATCTGCAGATGATTGCCCTGGGCTGCAGTATGGCACTACCAGGCTGCTCTGGGCAGCACTGCAGGGTGGCTTCACCCATTTTCTCCGAGCTTTTATTAATAACAGTTGTTGGCCAGTTGCTGTTTTTCACTGAATTTCACTGAATGTTTTAGAGTTGGAAGGGACCGTATAGAGCATCTAGTCCATAACTTTTTGTGGAAGGTGAGGTGTGTGTCCCTCCACCGAGGTTCTCTACCAGTGCCACTGTGGCATGTTGGTGTGCGCGCATCATTATTCACCATTCCTATACTATTTCCTACATACCAGCCTTAGGTTATTTTGGATAATAAGAATCAACTGTGTAAGGCATTTACAACTCAGACATCAGATACGGGGTGTGAGGCTGAAAGGGGCCGCCAGGTCCTTTTAATTGGTCACCTCCTAGCACAGGCAGTAGGGTCATCATGCTCTTTCGAACACTTGACCTAATTTGGGTAAGTGCAAAGTTCACATTGCTGCTTAAAATTAGTATTTAAACCCTGAAAACTCATTGGTTATGTGCTTTTTCTGTACTGTTGGCTTTAGATTCTTGGAGTTGATTTTTCCTTTCTATTAACTCCAGGGAAAGTAGTGAGATGAAGTGGTTTGCCACGGTTGCCTGAAATTCTGTGGCAGGAGTAGGAGTAAGACACAGGTCAGTCCCGGTGCCCCGCATGGACATTGCCTCATGTGGAACAGGTTTCTTGCCTTGAACTTCTACAAAGGGGTTATTTCCCTTTCAACTTTGTTTTTCTGTCTGGCTTTCCCAGACACTCTCTATCTGTTTCTTTAGTCTTTCAGGTCTTATAGAGCCAATAGGCCAGTGAGAGAGAAGTACAAAGATTTGTAGGGAGCTGTGTCATTAGTGTGTTGGGCATTGAAGTTTTCCTTGAACAAGGGATAGTGCAGAGAACTGTAGCTTTATAGGCTGCTTTGGCAGAGCAGACACCTGCTGTGTATCTAATCCCTTGGTTTTTGCTTCTCTAGGATAAGCATCTTGTTAAGAAATGGGGTTAGCATTGCAAGCACCTGTTTGTTTCAGAGCGTACAGTATTTCACTGAATTTCACTGAATTTTTAGAGTTGGA